>JAGVSP010002544.1:0-33682 GCA_022494985.1 Micrasema minimum
TTGATCTAGTTCTAGTAGGATCATCAGCGAGAATGAATTTCCCATTTAACAGATAAATATTATATTATATTCCATTGTTAAAGAGATTTACATCAAATTTATTATGTTTTATTGATATTTTCATGTTAAGCATTACGCATATATGATTTAGATATTCATGCTTGTTTGCCATTTTTATATTATTTTACTAACATAGTCATTTTAAGTTAAACACTATAATGTTGATTTATTGTCATTTTGTATAAGTTTATTTTAAATGTTTTATTTAATGCTTTTTATCTCTGAATAAACGCACACTTTCATATGATTTTTTATTTTATTTTATTATTTTTCTTCTCTTTTCGTGCACCTTTATTTTTAAATAATGTAGATATTTAAATGATTTTTTATTCAAAACAAAAGATACTGAAATCCGTCCATGAGAGTATTCTAGAGAGGTAGTAAATATTGTAAATAAAATATTTTAGTCGATAATATGAATGCATTTGCCAAGTGAATGTATTTTTATTGAAGAAACACTTTGGTTAATTTGATGACACTCGATCTTAATTGAATTTAAAATTGAAGTTGACATCAAAACTTTTTAGAGTATGAATTATTAAAAAATGTAAATAAAACTGTCTAAATTACATGTAAAAATAAATTTATGTAATAAAAGTAGTTTTTTTATAAGACATCTATCATGATGTAAGGTTTTACTCTATCTCAAAAGTAAAGGTAGCCACTTACAAGGCATCCAACCTCCCAAATGGTGTGTTGTCATTCCAAATCCTCCTGTGAATGGCCAAAGTTGATTAATATTTCCTTGAATGGCGCAGTGAGTAGCAAATAGACAAATCATCAAAGCCAGAATCACGGACCACGCCTTCTGGATGTGCCCCAAACGCTCAACTTGGTAGGTGTGGTGTACAAAGTGTCACCAAGGTTGTACGCAAACTAAGCTGTTTGTTCATCTTGCACCTCCGGATTTACTCAGATTGAATAGGAAATAACTCACTTGGTCAATGTTTTTATCACAAAGCTCCCAGGGTTAGTTTACTTCAGCTCAGCCTTTTTTTTAAAAGTTTGGTTGATACTTGCAGTAATTTATGTGCATCTTTTCTATCATGCCTTCCCTGCATGATATGCAGAAGGAATGACTGCAGAGATGAATTCCAGAGGACGTGAGTATCTGTAACAAGTGTGAGAAGATACGAACTGCGCTTCATATGTTGAGGTAAAATGGGCTGAAAAAGATAGAACGCAGAGAACGAGATGTATACCCTGTTCATCCTAAGAATACCCTGTGACGGCCTGTGACCTGCATACTCCGCCCATTCCCCCTCTACTAGCTCTCAACACTTTCAATCCCAGGATACTAATAAAATTTAAATATTTTAAATAATAATAAAAAATGAATTCAACAATCTTATGTATTTGATAATGGTTTCCTCCTTTTGTTAGGTAAACTCCTAACGAGCGGCTTACATAAAAGACCGTCACCGCTGGCTCAGGGGTCGGATTAATTTTATGACCCTAAGTACCTAATTGGTGTTTTGCCGACAACATTGAAAATGTACACACAAATATAAATGTTTGCATGAAATTGCATGTAAACAACCTAAGTTTTGCTAAATTAGTGAGTTATTTCTCCATTTTAATATAGGGACTGAATAAGTTAAAATATTTAGACGCAAGACAAGACGGTCAGATAGATAGTGTAGACAGCTCCACTAGCCGGTAGGGCTGCCGGGGGTGAGGGTGAAGGAATCGTAGCGGGGGGAGAGGAATGCGCAGTAGGAACCAAATTTCGTCTTTCCACAGGGTATTCTTATGACGGATCAACCATAGAACCTCAATGTAAACTTGATCATGGTCATCATCGCATGATCATGGTTACATGACCTGTTCACCTGATTCACCACAACTTTTAGTCAAAATTACAAATTTTCTTTGATAGTTATCCTTATCTCTGTCCACCTCGTAGTGTAGCAGCAGGGCATTGTGTTGCCATGCGTGAGGTCGCGGGTTCGATTCCTGATAGGGGTCAATATGAAATATTTATATAAATAAATTTAAAAAAATTAAAAAATGATTTTCACATAAACTATTTCATATGTGATACCTTGGATGCTGAAGCGTAAGACTGATCATCTTGCCTTCATGCAACAAATGATCAAGATTCACTGCACTCAACCAGAATCTATTATTATAGATCCTCCTTGGGAACATCTCTTCAGGTGGATTCCCCAGTTATTAAGACAGGGAAAATGCCATCAGCATCCAATTATTTTTTGAAGAGCATCGGATATCATGTGGATAATTCTTCCTTCCTTTACCTGATTGTGCTTCGAGTACCCACATTAGCAGATTAAGTTAATAATACATACATACCTAGTTATATCTTCTGTTTTAACGAGGGAAAGAATGACAAGACAGGAATTTCAATATTTCTCAATTTATTTATGCACATTCAATATTGGATTTATTAAATGGATTCATATAAAAGAGTTCCGATATAGTAAAAACAATTAAAGGTTTAATGAAACATGCAATTTAATAATAATTTTAAAATTGACACTATGCAGTCAAAATTCTGATTTTGTTTTTTCGACTTTTATATAATTTTTAAATACAATGTAAAAACGTTTGTAGAATTATTTTACAATTAAAATAAATTTACAATTCATATAACACTCTAAAAACCTATTTATTTACAATCATATTTCCGAGACAATTAACTTTAATTCGTAAAACTAACGTCTTTTAAAGATACGTTATGAATAACTACAAACCAGAAATATATTACCATCAATAAACTATATAGTAAATAGAATGGGATTATAATAATATTATTATTTCAAATGCAAACAACAATAATAATGACAACTGTCTGACCAAAACTATATTTATTTATTTAATATCAATCGTTTTAACAATAGGAGGAGGTAAATATTACTCGAAATGTATTTCCAAAATACGTAGACACAAAATGACCGCTACGTTATAAAATCCAAAAACAAGTCAATATCGTATATTTCATAAATACATTTATCCAATTATATAAAATGGTGCTAGAGAAATAATAGAATAACATTGGTGTATGCGATTTACCTAATTCTGACATCCATTGAGAAACGGAGAACCATAAAAAGCTACCAATTTAACATTATTAGACTTTGTGCGCATTTCCCATCCAAGGTACAAATAATGGACATGATTATTCCTAAAGTATTCCAAACTAACAATAAAGTTTACACAAAGAGAACGCAATCGTTACATGTAAATCACAACTGACAAGATTCTTGATTAGGGCCGTCTCCAGCACTGTTCGTCTCCGCACCGCACCCACTACACTCTGTCATCCCCATATTCCAGTTATACTTCTATATTCTTTCATTTTCTAATCCAGATGTCATACTTTTATCATTATTATTATATTCCATAAAAACTGCGTACTTTATTATGTACAAATTGTTCAATTTCCAATGAAAATTGCAGTCTTTTACGCATATCTACTATGATTAGGCAAACTTATTACATACATAACACTGAAGTAGTGATGGTGCTAAATACACAAGTACTGCAAGAACCACAATACATATGTACATCAATATATGCACTCCATAATAGTTGTCATTGTCAAACTGTTTGTTGGACGTAGATACTTGTAAGCAATTGCAATTAGTGGCTCTATTCCAGATAGACACGAAGACCCGTTGTATGAGACAGTGTGATATACGGATTAAGCTATAGTTATATAAGAGAGCAATATGATGTATAACATCGTCGAGGTGTTAAAACCTCCGATGTGAATAATATATCATTTCAGTAGCAAGTCACTTTACAGATTTACACTTGGACATCGCATGAATACATTAATTTGGGTGATATGTATCGTAGTCCGGCACAGAACATACACACTCGGAAGTTTAAACATCTCGAGAAGGAAAAATACTTCTTGGTTCGTACAATCGGAAACAAAAGTGATCCGTAATATAAATTGTCTAACTAAGACTTCCTATTAGAATATTGTTTGTCACAACTCTTTCAGAGAACACATGAACACTCCCTTTCCCTAACTTTAACATTTTATACAAGCCGTTTGATTTACTAAATTACTATTTACACTTAATTATTCTAAACTGTAAAGTTTCGGAAAGGAAGTCCGATATTTGGGTACTTATCCAATCTTCCATATTGAAGGGAAACTTGATGAGATGATCATCCGTACCAATTTTCCCCTAATACTTATTACGTGTAAACATCCATTAATTGATATTGAACTCGACATAAGACAATACACAGAACTGAATTGACTGCTCAATTTTCACATCAAATGAGAATTCAAATTTTACATTAACCGACACAGTGATCACGGTCACTTACAAAACATGATGAAAGAAATATAGCCAACTCTCCACTGTGTTAGTAATGAGACATTATGAACAAGATAATATTTCAACAGGATTTGGAGACTAAACATCAGCGGTTTTACTGTGGACTCTGACAGCATTCATTTTAGCACTTGTACAATTCAAGTCTACTTCTCAACATGATGCCCCGGCGCTAGCTAAATGAAATTTGCAAGGTTAAATTCTCCATAAATGGGAGTAGATTTTAAGGTAGGTTGCAGAGAAAAAAAAAGTTAATTATCTTTTTTGGAGGCTTTTAAAGTTAACTTTGCAGATTTTCTGTGAATATAATTTTTTATTTTGAATTTAATCAAATAAAGGCTCAAAATGGTACTGTAGGACGAAAGACCTTTATATATAGACCATTAAATATGATCGTAGACTTAATAGTTTGTCTACACTTGGGACATCTAGTCTGAAATCATATTTTAGCAAAATCTCTTTAAAAATCTGAATGACTGAATATCGCTGAACATACACGGGGGGTTAAATCGATAGCCATCGAGGTCTTCTATCGCCCTGCCACCAATGGTCCACCCCACCAGTTACGGCCTGTATAATATAGGTCATTATTTTATATCTATAGTGGGCAATAATTTTTTATCAAAGAAGAGAACGTCGAATCCGATTATTTTTGTGAAATAATTTTTATTTTCCCAGCAAAATACCTTTAAATTGTAGATATCAGAGTCCAAGTATTGTGGCTGTAGTGTAGTAAGGTGGCTTCAAATTATAATCTAATATTTTCTACAATAAAGTTAAATAGATTTATTTCAGCAATTAATTATTTTGCAAAGGTACTTTGTGTCGTAATCACCAGTATGGATAATATAGCTATGTTGAGTACATGTTACGGTTAGGACCTTTCCTGATACAGGCTTCTTGTGGTAGAATAAATATAAATCAATGTATTCATTGTAAAAAACAAAGTATTCTGTGCGCCATTTTATGATAAAAGAATATATCGTCATGATACAATTAAAATTGAACTACAGAAAAAAAACAACAATATTCCATGTGTCCGGTAAAAATTACATTTTTAAACATCTCAACAGGCCGGGAAAGAAATAATATCGCGAGTATCCCCGTAATAATCACCTCATGGGAACCCGGAACATCTGTGGTGTAAATCCATTGTTTTATCCGTTACACCACGAAGCAACCAAACATCAATCCTTCCAAATATCATATTATAAGACGTGATTAGGAACATTTTTGTCTTAACAAATTGTCGGTGTCGGAACCTTAACTATCTGGGATTTTACACTTTACAAATTAATCAATTATTGTGATTTTATATTATCCGGGATACCCTAGTCCCCAATTCATTTGGATAATAATAAATAAATAATGAAGATTCTACTGCATTCTTTTTGAGGTTTTAAAAGATACAACTCTCCCGAAATTATTGATTTCACAAGTCAATTTTGATTGTACAACGATGATATGCATTTTA
The DNA here is from genome assembly GCA_022494985.1 of Micrasema minimum. Classification (NCBI taxonomy): domain Eukaryota; kingdom Metazoa; phylum Arthropoda; class Insecta; order Trichoptera; family Brachycentridae; genus Micrasema; species Micrasema minimum. The sequence goes on from JAGVSP010002544.1 coordinate 5,851, forward strand.
TAAATAGTTTCAAACAATAACACCTAACAATAATTGAATTCGGAACAAAAACAAAAAATCAACATGGACTGTTTTATAACAGCTGGTGACTCTCTAATTTATTTTTTATAAACTACATACTTAAATGTTAATAAGATTAGTATAAACTTCTTTGATACGAAATTTAATAAAAATTAATATACCCATGTTTTCGCGGTTATCATTTTTTGTTTCTCACTTCATGTCTCAGCAAATTCACAGGAAACAAAACAGTTAAACAAAAGTAACAGAAATATTCACACATTCTAAAGGGGTAGTTTTTGGGTTTCACATTTTTTTTTTTTGCATTGACTAGATTTTCTAGATGTATAAAATTTTTAAATTGATTGAAAATGTGTATTTCAGTTAAAGTGGTTTCTGAACAACATCATTGTGTGTATTTAGATTTGTTACACAATCATTTTCACTATGCTATAAAGGTAACTTAATCAACATACAATTCATTTGGGTACAGTAAAATAATATTTTAAAAATAAAATTTACAGTAATATAAAATCACAAATATTCATTTTTCATTTGGAAATAAAAAAGTTAATCCATTGTTAAATGTAAAACAGTGTACCCTAGTTTTTGACACCAATCGAAACATACAGTTGGAGGAAGTAATGCCACTTTGTAAATTGTGTTCAGACGTTTGTGAATCCAATGTCATGTAAATAGAACAGGCAAAATGAATCTCTCTCTCGTAGTCAAGTTGTAGCGACTAACATGGGATATGTCGAGATATTGCGAAACAAGAGAGATGTAATAAGTCTTCTGATCACCCAAATGTGCAAAGCAAGAGGGAATATTTATCTACATATGTGGAGTAACAAAACTCGTACAACCCGAAAACTAGGGAATCTACATCATTTTTGGAGTCTAATGTGTAATATGTAATTTATTTACGTGTTACTTTCATATTAATATTTCATGTGTGATACCTTAGACTGGGACAGTTTTTTCTTTTCTTTTCCTTATGAATAGCATCAATTTCACAAAATAAATTATATTTGATAACAATTTGCAAAAAATTATTTACAACAATAAATTAAGAAATCTATTGAACTGGAAACACAAGCATCCAGCAAACGGCAAAACTTCATTTCAAGTTTGCATTGTTATTGTTTTTTTAAACAAATATTTGCGTTATTCCTAATGCGTGTATTTATATTTTGATATTTTGGTGCGAGTCTTTCTGCCCTAAAATTTTTGTTAATAATGAACACTGTAGATGAAGAAAACATCGGCATATAATGTAACCTTGTACATAATGTATACAAGTTTCGATTTTTGGAATGTAAAAATCCAAATAGAGTAACACAACTGAAATAGAATACGAGAAGAAAAACACAAACAAAATACCATAAAACTATTTTAATAAAAAATATAACAATTTGAGACAATTCTCACAACACAAAAATATAAAATATGACAATATAAAATATACAAGGACATTGCGTGTCTAACTAAGTTATGCATCAATGGTAACCGAGTCGGCGACATATTTGGTTCTAGTAGACTATTCCCGTCGGACTTGTGCGTTACTCTCCACACGGCTCGTACACTGATTATACTATTTTAAGTAGTTTTACTATATTAGTCGATAATTGAAAAATGCGTCACTTAATTTGAGTGAAACCCTCGGAATTGTACGTCTCGTACGACTAGGTAATATTTGGCGACCAAACCTGCACGCGTCCCCGCCACTTATCGGGTAGTATCGGAAGAGAGGTGGTGCTACAAGCGGTCCTGGCGGAACACGTCCTCCGCCGTGGGGTCGGGCAGCACGTTCATGGCGGGGTCGGTGAGCATCTGGAAGCCGTCCAGGTCGATGGTGCCCAGGCTGTCCCGCAGGCCCTCGTCCTCGGGGAACAGCGGCGCCTCGTACTGCCCGCTCGCCAGTTCCTTGTTCAGCTGCATGCTCAGCTCCTTACTGGCGTCCGCCGAGCTCGAGAAGTCTGCGCGACCATTTCACACCCAACAACAAAATGTTTTAACTTCAGTTTATACAAACAAATATACTACTACTTATTGTAAATATTGATGCTGCAATAATAGACTAGACAAATAACTGGTGATTTAGTACATAATGGCTTCTTTTTAAACGTTCTTTATATTAAAACCACTCACTTCGTAAATCATTGTAAATTTACATTAAATAAAACAGCTTTGTTATATGATTCACTTTAATTTAAAAAATGCTAAATAGTTTCGACAATGCCTTGTCATCATCAGAGCTAACAAAAAACTTTTTTGTTACTTCTAGTTAGTTAGTTATTTCAATACCAAACAATAAGAATAAAGTGACAAACTGTATTTTTTACTTAAATTCTTCTTTGGTTGCAAATGACAAATGATGAAATGACTCATTTGAAATGAGGTTTTTTGTACTACTTAGTGAATTGCTTTCAAACAACCTTTATGTAACACATTACTAGATTACGCACAATGCCGATAGGACTTAGGTATGACACCTTCCCCTACTTGAAAATAATACATCGCTTAGTGGGTTGTATTTCCTTCGACTAATATTTTGAAGTGCAGGTACCCACCTGTGAGGATGATGTCCGGGATGGTGGTGGGCGTGTTGGGCGTCGCCCCCGCGAGGCACGGCCCCCCGCCCGCCCACACGCCCCCGCCGCCCCCCTCCGCCGTCGCCGCACTCGGAACCCGCTAACGTCTGCCAACAGGAAACACTTATTCATTACTCGTCTTACAATACCTCTGTACTTTGATTAACTTCACTTACTCTCTTATTTGAATGCAACCGTTCCTCCTTGGTACTTGTCTATTACATTTGCCACACTCAATTACATGGCTACAGTTTAAAGCTTTCCCGCCCGCTTTTTCCTACAAACCCCGGGAATCATTTCCTGTCCAATAGTGTTGTGAAATAGACTATCCAGAGTAGGGGCAGTAAATCAGGTCAAAATTCATTTGGACAGATTCTATGCAACACAGTGACATAGGCAAGGCAGCTATAAGCTACCACCTACAATCCAATATGTCAGAACTTTTACTAATCTTTCTATGAAATACTATATATTAAATCCGAATTAGTCAAAAGAATTACATTCAATATTTTTTTACCACCTCAACATGCCACGAGGCCCAGTAACAAAGGGGACCAACATCATAAACATCCAAGATTGAGAAAAATTGTTTTAGGGTTAAAAGCCTAAAATTGGTGCACATTAGTACCTCCCCAGGCATGGAGGATGCCAGAGGAAATGACACTGACAAAACAGGTTTCACTCAGCCAATCTGCCAATATGAATAGGCGCTTAGAGATTAAAGATAGCAAAGTTGTAGTTAAGACATGCTAGAGAACATTCCAGAAGTATAACTTACCGGCATGTAGTGAGATTGGTTACTATTTACATTGATGTAACTGATTGTGGTGGCTGGAGAGTCCGCCTGTAACATGAGACAAGTTATTACTATAGGAACAAACCACTCGAGCAGCTTCAGTATATACACTTGCAATGCTGAGGCCAAATCTAAAGTATAATATATAAGATGGCAGAATCATGTGAATTCCAACCAGATAATGGGACAACTAGAGGCATTGGACTTATTAAAAATGTGTGCTTAGAAGTAAAAACATGCAAAACGTGTGGTGAACGTAAAGAAATACTGTATACACAATACACATGCCCTAATCAATAATTGGAATCTGTAAAATAAGATTGATACATTTGTTTATAGAATCGGCATTCAGTTTGTAACAACTTGATTATTATTAATTTATGATAAATAAAAAAATAACTGTTACGAGTGTTACTATGAATACGAGTGTTCTATAAAAATATATTTATATAGAAGTTTATGATTTCAGTTCAGTTCTTAAGTCGTGGACTTCGAAAGGACAGATCTTCCATCGACAGGTGTATGAATATCCTAGTCTCGTCAATGAAAGAACTGTTCTTCCGAGACATAAGTTGTGGACATTAAGTTTTGGGCATAATATTATTTATATAGAATACTACATTGTAACACTAAAAATAACAATTATTTTGCATAATTAGGTAGTCTCCCTAATTTATAATTATTGTATCATGTTAATTAAGAGTATGCTGAGGACAGAACTTTTTAATATTTTTAAAATACCAAGTAGTATCGAAGATACAAGCCGTAAGTAAAAAATGAATAAAAAACTCGCAGTAGTTATTGAATAAATTAGCAAAGTCAGCCAAATGGACTTCTTTGACTTACATTTTAATATTTGAGCTGTAATGCATTGTGACATTACAAACAATTTTGGTGGGTGGTCGTTTCTCCCAGTTTTACTTTGACTTACATGCGCCCTGTAAAGTAAAAAATGGAATTTAAAAACTGCGCCGTGAGCTGTAATGCATTGTACATTATGGTGTTTCCTCCCAGTTTAAACTTACATGCGCCGTGAGCTGTAATGCATTGTGTCATTACAAACATTTTGGGTGGTCGTTTCTCCCAGTTTACTTTGACTTACATGCGCCGTGAGCTGTAATGCATTGTGACATTACAAACATTTTGGGTGGTCGTTTCTCCCAGTTTACTTTGACTTACATGCGCCGTGCTGTAATGCATTGTGACATTACAAACATTTGGGTGTGGTCGTTTCTCCCAGTTTAATTTTCTTAGAGACTACGGAAAAGGTAATTTTATTGTCGTTTATCTCTCTTAAACATACGGGAAACACATTTGCATCAAAATAAAGCATTTGTAGACCACCTCATTAATAATATCAATACACTTACGGCAACAATAATGTTCATAAGAAATAAATCATGAAATGTAAAACAAAATCAATTTCATAGTGATTTTATCAAAATCAAAACCAAAAAGTGCTGTTAATTTTGTCCTTTGTTTCGGTTAAATTATGGGAATATACTTGGCTTTTTAAAATATTCATTTAAAATTTCTTAAGAATGATAAAAAATTGATTTCATTTAATGTTGCTTTAATTTTACAGACGGAAATTAAAATAATATGATAATAAGAAAATAGAATTACTAAAAACATCATAACTAAAGTTCTTCTGGTATCGATCTATCAGTAACTACCTTCACTGGTTTTAGAAATGTTTTAAAATATACACAAGTATAATATTCAAATATGAATTTACTGACAAGCAGCAACTAACAAAAATAAAGCAGATTCGGATAGTCAAATAATATAATTGTAGTTTGAGTAACAGAAAAAGTTTACCGATTTAAATTGCAATCTGATTCAAATTTGGAGCTAAATGAGGATAGCAAAAGTGCTGTATAATAATGTTAAAAGCGCATGCAAACAGCAATATTGGTAAATGGAAAGCTGAATGGAAATGCGATGCAGTAAGTGTGAGGAGAAATGCGCAATGAGAGGAGAGGAGATGGATGGAAGAGCACAACAGACAATCTGGCTGGGCAGTAGGCAACATAGGAGATAGGAACATTATGTTTACAGTAACAAAAGAAAGAAAGAAAGGTCGAGTAAGGAATAAAGAACTAAAGGTCATCTTCACCTGGACTTGAGTGGTCCAAGTGACTCCGGAATCCAAGAGACTCTGCACCAGTTGTGCCCAGTCCTTTAGCCAGATAGCATTGGACACACACAGACCGTCATACATGGGATACGCTAGCGCACGCTTGTGTATGTGTCCACCCCAGGATGCTCCCACAACGGAATACGCCGCACAATCCAAAGTGACATTGCTTCGTGCGAATAAACTTTTATAAAGGAAAGCACATTCCGTTGATTTAAGCATCCTCGGTACCATACCATCCACAATTATTTATTCAGATTCAACTGTGGCCGATCCACAACTGTTAACTGTTGGTGGTAATCAATTTACCTTCATCAAATTGTTTTGTAGCTGTATTATGATGTTAGGTATTCTTTATTAAAAGAAAAGCAGGTAACCACAGTGAAATCTGATTAGTACGATGACCAGAACCAGAGACAATCAATACATATATATGCCAATGATACAGAATGATTTATTATATCGGCTCTGGGTATATTATTGATCTCTAGGAAAATTAGAGGTGGTAATTTGAATGTGTTTGTGTGTGTCAGGAAATATAAATTGTTTGTTTTGATGTATGTAAATAAATACATTGCTCGATATTGGGGTTTTCAATAATGAATTATTGCCACCAACATACACGAATATGTGTGTCGAGTACACACATCCCTGGCTTTGCGAAATAAATTTTATTTTAATATTTAGCTAATTTTTTCGACTTGGACAAACACAAAAATTTGTAATTGCGCAATATGGCAACTTTTATGAGATATCTCTTTAAGGGTGTGTGTCGAGTACATCACTGGATCCGCTTGACCGACGTGGATCGATGTTATTTAAATATCGCGTCTTGAGCGTGGATCGAATTCTTCGACGGAATCGACGTCGGGTCGCGCGTATCTAATAACACCGTAAAGCCGCAATTATATTAGAGCCACGCTGCGTGTGTCGAAACGCGTGGGTTTGGAATCGATTTCATACATTTAGTATGAAAATGATTATATTAGACATGTCCCGCGTTTCGCCAACCGATCTGACGCCACGCAGATCGAGTGATTTCGATCGGCGTGGGATCGATGGTGGGAGAAGCCACGCGTTTGGCTCGCACGTCGCTAGTATATAATCACCCGTGGGCAGTCGCATTGCGCGCGGTGTCCGAGCAAGTGAGCAGACGCATCAGAGCGAAGCGCGCAAAATGTCCGCCGACGAACTGATAGAACTAGTGAGATATTCGTCAGCACGCGTGGCGACACGACACCGTAGTATAAACACCTGGTTGTTGCGTGGCACGGCGTGGCGACACGCGGCGTGGCTCTAATATAATTCCGGCTTAAGCCAGGGGTGTGTACTGTGGTATAATATTGTTGCACACGAGAAAGAACCACAGATTGATATGTAGGTAATTGGTGTACAAGAATTTAGTAACATCAGATGAATGAAAGAAATAAAGCGATGATTTGAAATGATTTTCGGTGACAGTAAAAGTGTGAAAATGTATACTTAGTAACAATCCAAGGCACGCACAGTACTTGTTTACCCATTTTGTAATATTATTTTGAAGAAAGACAAAATGTCTTTTGTCAGAGTTGTAATTTGGAGATGAAATATATGGTCCGCCACAGCCTAGCAGAAAGATTACCCAAATAAAAGATAAAATTGATAACATTATTGAAATGGTAATATCTAAAGGAACATGTGTCTTGCGTGCGTACATTTTATTTTGAAGATATGAAACGTTAGTGTGAATGTGCTGTACTATCTTGTGGGTGTACTTTTATTGTAATAATATGATATATAATGTGTGATCATGGACACATACATGACTGTGAGACAAGTTGACTAGTGTATGGATATATCTAGGAATGAGTAATGAAAGCGGGAAGCACACTGTCCGAATATGGCACACAACAGCGGTGGGTCTGGTCTGTCTGGTCTGGTCTGGTCAGGTCTGGTCTGGTCTGGTAGGGTCAGGTCTGGTAGGGTCGGGTAGGGTAGACGGCTAGCAATAGTATGGGAACACTCACCACTCCCTGTATAGCGTGTTGGATAGTTATTGAAGCACAGGACAAAAGAGAAAACACAACATGATGTTTTGGGGTGGCACACACAGTATTCATATTCTAGCAAATACTTCTAGCTTTTAAGTCATTTTATTTTCATTGACAGCAGATTCTAACTACTAAGTAATGAGTGTATTATATTTACTGAATAGAAAAACTGGACAAAATTTTGCCATTTAATAGAATCGACAACTATTCTCTTTATTTATTGTTTAAAATTGATTAAAATCAATATTAATGAATTAATTGAAAGCAAAATCCTAATTTCATTTCAAGTCAATACCAACATCTATCGACTTTATATAGATAAAAATCCGTAGATAAATAATGCTTGTATCTAAATTGGTGATCCCTCACTCGGGAAAGTATATACCAATAAAGTAAGATACTGGAGGGAGATATGGGAGTGTTTATATTCTCTCACCATGGAGAACTGCTCGAAGTGGTGCTGCAACGCCTGGTTGATGTACATGTTGTCGTAGTGGGCGTAGGAGTCGTGCGGGCTGTCCCCGCCGCCGCCTGCGCCCCCCGCGCCGCCCGCGCCCCCGGGGCTGCTGCCCGGGCTGCGGGGGCTCCGGTAGCCCCCGTTGTTGCTGGAGGACACCTGCACCGGTGATACACCCATCTGGAAACAAACATTGCCCACTTGTAACAATCTTCAACAATTTTGTTGAGGATGTCCGCCAAGAGCTATAATGGTCAATATGAAATATTTATAAACAACATTATGAGTGGGTCCAAATACCAAGTGGCCATTTTAACCCAGCCAATGACAGGTCATAAGCTCTGTAAATGCCTAAATATTTATATTCCCTTCCAAACATCTCGTCTCTGTTGAGATGTCAATTGCAATTTGATGAAATATCGTGATTTATCACATAAAAAATTATTTCATACCTCAAATTTCTCCTTGGACTAGAACAGAATCATAAGACATCACTTTATATTCGTGAAATAAGTGATCAAGATACACCGCACAGTGGTGTACCGATGCAGTGCCCTATGTAGCATTGAGTGCAGATAAGGGAAAGTAATAGTAGTTTGGATTAATTTAATAACTGTAATAAAAAAGTACTAAACTGACAATTTGAAGCTAGTAATAAAACGGAGTCCCATATAGCTTAGCAAGTTTGACCAGTAGAAAGCTTAGGAGAAAATACAGACAGGCTGTCCATTCTGTTCATCGGTACAAACTAAACTAAATTTCTCCGTGGAATTTAACTCTAGAGCAATGCTTTTTTCACACGTTTTGTATATGTATTTAAATAATTTATTTATCTCCTTCAACAAATAACATATTAAATAAAAGAAGAAGATGCAAACACGCTTTTTGTCAATACCTAAAACTAAATTCACCCTTTTCAGCAGTTTAGGGACGTAATTTGACTAAGTTGGAGATAGAAGAATTTTACACATTTGCTTTGATAATTGTGATGCTGCAGTTCTGCAATACAAATCCTGATTTATCTACATATCGTAATAAAAATACCGCACTCTGGAGTTACATGTGACATTGGAGACAATTTTATGAATATTAACAAAAATGAGAGACTTTATTACGAACCGAGATTTTAGTCCTATAAATATTTTAGATTCCTCAATCTGCCACAACTTGGCACCTATTTACGTAATGATATGTATGGAAACACACGAAACATTGTTCCAAGAACACAGAGGAATTGAGAAAGGAGTAAAAACGTATGAACACAACACAACATGGTGTAATAATCAAGAAAAAACATAAACAGTCATTGAGAGGATGTAAATATTTAACAGATGAAATGTGATTAACAGAACGGCATTTTATTTAAAACATTTTTTGTAATTTGTAAAATGTAGGTATTGAATCCATCACTCCTCGTTTCGACTGATACAGTAGAATAAGAAATAGTAAAAAATAGTTTTTTTTATACTAATAAAAACATGTATTAAAATTAATACGCAAGTTTTCATTGAGAGTTACTAATCATTTAAAAAAATTATATATGTATAGACTCTTAAAAATTTAAATATAAATGACAATGACAAATAAAAGATAATCTGAAAAGATAATGATTTGAATTACAAATTCACGATACTAAAGGTCTGGAAAGAAACTAAATTCAAAAAATTTTTTACCCAAACATGCAACAAACAGCAGCCAATGATTATCTAGTCTCGACAGTAGATTTCCATTATATCCATCACCATTATACAGATGGGATAAAATAGGAATGATGTAAAGGAGGGAATTTGTACAATATAATATGATTAGATGGTGAGTATTAGCAATTAGCAGATAGAGTATTTTGTTGTACAGGAAACATGCGTAGGATGGAATAAGCCAAATCATAAAAGAAGAACAAACCTTACTGTGATGAAGATACCTAGCATTTGTATTTGGCACAGACAAGTGATTCTGAAATACACACCAAACATGAACTAAGAGACAAAGCTAAAACATAACAACGCCAAAATCAAAGGAAAGCTCAGATCGGCGACAAAATAAGCTCAGCGCTATACATCATACAGGTATAGGATACGACAACACACAACAATGCACTTCACATTATATTACAACTTCTGCTTCAAATACTTTGTTATTACAAAAGAAATTCATTGCTTTGAGATTAACACACCGAATATAATAAATCAGATTTCATTTGAAAACAATTATAATTAATCAGTATACAGGGTGTAACAAAACTCGATGTACAAGCGGGAAACCAGTGAATCTACATCACGTTTGGAGTCGATTTTGTATTTTTTTTTTTTTATTTGACCCTAGTTTTCGAGAAAATTGAGTACGAAGATTATTTTTTTTTTTTTTGCAAATTGTTATCAAATATCATGTATTTAGTCAAATTAATACATAATATCCATAAAGAAAACAAAATTAAAAACCGCGTTTTAATAAGAATTTGAGCAATTTTACTTAATCTGCCATACTTATGAAAACTTTTGTGAGAAGAAAAAAATTTTTTTTTTCAAGTTCAGATTAAAAAGTCAAAATTGTCTACAAATACGATGTAGATTCACCAGTTTTCGTGTTGTACATCGAGTTTTGTTACACCCTGTATTTTAAATAGAAAGTCTGAATCCCAATAAAATTATTTTATAATGAATATTTAGAAAGTATGGCTCTAAATTTGATATTTGACTGTGTTGTGATCTGTACATAATTATGCTTGTAGCACTCAATATAAAGGTAAACAAAATTACATTTTTCAGAAAAGCTTCATCAACATTCAAACTAATCCATGCTAAAACAGTTTACTTTTGCAAATTAGTCGCATCTACAGGACATTATTTAAAAATTTGTTATTCTACTTTACTACATTAACACTACCTATTAGAAATATTTATTCATGCAAACTACTCTAATTTTATTATTTTACAAAATATACAATAATATTTTACAGGTATTACAATTCTTAGCACTTGAGATTGCCGATGAGAATTACACAAAAATATTAATCGTACATAGGTTTGTGTTTGAGAAATAATTAAAGAAAACACATATTTCTTCTGTTTATAAAATGATGAATGTATTGATTTAAATAATGTTATAAATCACTAAACTCACAATGTTTACAATAGAGAAATTGGTAATCTCGTATTTAAAATATATACTCTGAATGTGACTGTAGTAGGACCCAATGTGAGGATGAGAGAATGTTCTATAATTATGAAATAGCCTAGTGCTAAGTTCTGGTCTACGCCCGTTGATGTCTAAATAATCTACAACCAGCGATCACCAAACACTATTCCACTGTTCTGTCCTCGAATAAATAAAATTCTGCAACCAACGATACAGCGTTGTGTCCTAATTAAAATACTCGTCCAAATACATCGTAATTTTTTTTTTTTCTTTTCTTTAAGAATTAAATAAAGTTTTAAACATGATGGTTTGGCCGATGGGTTTGGTTTTTCGGGGCGTTGCTGGTGATGATTTGTGCTAGTCATTCTTGGAACTTATAAATCCTTGGTTCCTACTCCTATATTCCTTGTCCATACCATCCATGGCACTTCGCGGGTAGTCCAAAAATTGTAACAATTTGCGACTTGCATCTTATAAACGCATCCATCTGTCGATCACACATTTTTCTCATTCAATTAACATAAAATCACCCTTGAACTATTTAAACACTGCATCTATTGTGTCGTTGCGATCTGTTTTGTGTTTTTTTTAAACGTTATTTTGGTGAAGTGCAGCACAGAAGATCTCCTCCCTTTCCAGTCTCCATAAGACCAAGGTAAGGGCAATTTTCTACTGAATTGACGGGTTTAGGTCTCCTGGTATCGCCTGGGAGCTGAGTCTTTCGTTCGGCCTCTTTCTCCGCCTTATTCATCTCTTAAATTCTCACACGCATACAGCCTTCTTGTGTCAAATAATAATCGACAAAAATCACACTTCAGCTACTATAGGAATCCTATAGGAACTTTTAACGCAATTTATTAAAAACTTAGTTTCTGAGGTTACGGAGTTTCGTCATTCGAGTGCAGTATTGCTGACTTTTATTCGAGTGGTAGCTCTTTAGGGAGACAATTATTATAACACCTTCTCTCTCTCTCATTTACCCTCTGTGTATCAGTCACATTCAAAGTGTATAGTTAGTGTGGTCACCGAACATTTTTATAGTATCAGGGGCCATAGTACAGACACATCTTTTCAATTTTCAGTATGCGACATCGTTAACTTCATTTGGTACTTTGCGACAGAATTTGTATGGCTTCAAAGCAAAGGTAATGAATGAAGTTCGCCATATCGCATGTCCGGAACGTCAAAAATTGTGTCTGTGCTAGCCTACCAGATTTCAATGATTGACTTGAATATTTTTGAAGATTACTCCTTGAATTTTGCTGGCGGTGTTATGTATGGTTTCCATAGAGTCAGTGGATAGAAGGGGGGCTCACTTGTTGGTGGTTGGTGTAGTGCGTGGGCGTGGTGGGGCTGCCGTGCGGCGAGTGGCGGGGGGAGTGGTGGGGGGAGGGCCCGCGCGCGCCCACCGACGTGGGTGAAAGCGTGGCTGGCGACGCCGACGCCGGGCTCTGTAACACACATAACCTGTAGTCCGCCAACCTAACAAGTCAACTGCAGATGTATTGCCTACTTATAGGCAGTGCATTGTAAGTTTGTTCTTAAATCATATGAAATACGATGTTTCCGCTCTTACCAAAAAAACAATCAACTGGGGACAGTAATGACATCCACTGACTTGCGTTTAACAGTGAGAAAGCTCTGATTTGCTTGATATTGCGATAGAATCATACTAATATGATACTAATTTTGAAGATTAAAATTTTCTAAAGTATCCATTGGATATTCATAGCAAAGTAATTTGAAGAATTTCATGAGTACTATAGGAAATCACTTGAAGATTTAAAAAAAAAACATTATGTACTATATACCTTTATCTCTAAAAATACCAAATAACAATATTAAAAATATCAACGTGAGTTTTGTCAAGACGGCATAACAATTATAATTTGTTTTAAATTTTAATTTTTGTAATGGGTTGAAAAACTCCTGTCAATACTTTTATTTGTACAGTGTAAACAGATAATATATTTCACTATATTTTATATATATTCTTGTGTATTCGTTTGAAGCATACTTCGATATATTATTTATACCAATGTAAAAAAATAATTGTTACAATTTAGCACAAGAGTATTCTTTATTTATATTTAATTTATGTATTTCGCTGTATTTAAAGTGTATTTTTGTAAAAGGCAGGTGCCGTAAATAAAATAAATAAATTAACAAAGCGATTTTTTTTTCAAAATTTTGTCTTATGCAAGTGCGTTGGATGTTGTGTGGGCTCGACGTGGTGTGTACTCACGTTGCTGTAGGGCGTGTTGTGCTCCCTCTCCAGGTGGGAGGGGAAGTGTACGGAGGTGAGGTCGGGGAGGGAGCCGGTGTTGCTGCTGACCGGGATCTGGATCCCCCCCGAATCGTGCGCCGAGGGATATATGCTGCAAACGCACAAAACAAACATTCAAAACAATGCAGATTATGGTTCCAACGTTTGGGATACCATGTGTGGATACGCACTTGATTCCTGGTACTCTGGGAACTTCACACGATGATCTCGGCCTGTTGGGATTAGCATCTAACATGGATATCATTCCATCGAGATTCCCATCTGGAACAAAAAATAAATAAATCAAAGTGCTAATTGTTGGGGATTATTAGGAACTTCATATTTTTTGGATAATAGCAAAATTTGAATTGTTACTAATTTCATTGTATCAAATATATCTTAAATATTGTATTATTGGACATTTTTATCATCTTGTCTCATAAATCCTCGATCTCTTTACTGGCTGTACAAAGTTACTACCAACAGTTGGTATTTAATATTGTGTAATAATTATTAACTGGATGGATGCCTTTTGGCTGAAGTTATGACAATAAAAACAAGTTGATCTAGAGGGCACATGGTATTGGGGTATTACCTCTCCTGAGGGGGTGCTGCAGCAGCTGGGTGTTGAGCGCGTGGTGCGAGTGCGAGTAGTGGTGCTGCTGCAGGTGGCCCTGCGGCGGGTAGCCGGGGTAGTGGTGCGGCGAGGCGGGCGCGGGCCGGGCGCCGCGTACTGCGCGTGCCCGCCGCCCGGCGCGGCCGAGGACTGGTGCAGCGCGCTGTCCGAGTTCGTGCGCCGCCAGCTGCTGTCCGGGGGCGGGCTGCAACACACAAATGTTATTCACCAACCCCTAGGTTCCCATCCCACTCCACCACTACTTGTTTTCTGCTTTCTGGCACAGTTATTTCTAACTATTTGAAAGTGGTTTTTCAGATAAAAATATTTCATATTTACGTGATACCTTGAACTGGCGTTGAAGCGTAAGACTGATCATCTTGCCTCTATACAGGGTGTAACAAAACTCGATGTACAACTTACATACTCAATTTTCTCAAAAACTTTTTAATAAGCTTTAAAAAAAAAAAAAGTTTTTTATTCTACAAAATCGACTTCATCGTTTTTAAATATGATGTAAACATGATATTTTTAACAATACGCAAAAAAAAAAATATTTTTATCAATCATACTCAATTTTCTCGGTCAAATCAAAAAATTTTATTCTACAAAATCGACTTCAAATATGATGTAGATTCACCGGTTTCCCGCTTGTACATCGAGTTTTGTTACACCCTGTATAACAAATGATCAAGATTCACTCTGCCCTGTGATAATGGAAAGTAGTGGTATTTACCTAAGGTAGACTGTGCTTCCGTAGGGTGAGGTGTCTATCTTGCGGTCCATAGGGCGCGCGCGCATGGGGCCCACGCCAGCGGGCCGGCCGCGCGGCTGCGCCCCCCCGGCGCCCCGCGCGCCCACCGCCGCGCCCATGGGGTGCAGTTCCGGAGACGCCCCGTACTGGAGGCTCTCCTCGGGCTGAACAGACAAACAATCCAAAGTTAACACGAGAATACACGCTACTTTGTGGCAACTACTAACACCTACATTCCAAGGCCATTTGTACAAAAAAAATGTATTTTAACCGACCACTTTTATAATCTATGGTTTTAGTTTGGCGAGCCTAAATAAAAATACAATTCACGTGCAGCAAAACAGTGGTCGGCCTATAGTAATAAATCAATAATTTATAACTTTTCATATAAAAATTACGTTGTTTATGTACCTGATAGTTCCATAAAATGCTCATAAAATACAGGTGTTAGATACTGCACTGTTAGAGTGGTTTTAATCTAAATGTCAGACTCTAGTGGGTGGCAAATAGACAAATATTTAAAAAATATATATTTGCAAAATACCTAATTGAATTTCCATTTTAAATTGAGCCAAAGAGTGAAATTTAGATTATTTTCAAATATTTTGGAAGTGATTACTTGCATTAAAAAAATCGTAACATCTCTAATTGGAGACTATAGGGGACAGCATGCGCTAAATAACTATGTGAATCTACGGTATAGTATTATTATATTCACATTCTACCGAAATTAAATAAACAATTACTAATAAAAAATCTAAGTCTTGCAGAGTAAAAAAAAAAGTGCAATCATTTTATATGCTGCTTAGCCCTATGCACACTTTACAGTTTCTTGTTCAGAAAACTGTACAGTCTGTCAAAAGATGATATGTAAGTTATTATCATATGTTTGCACACAGGAAATTGTTAATATAGCTAATAATGTAAATATATTATTTGTTTTTTATATTTTTAAAACCATTAAATATATCAATATCTACTTAAACGTTTACATAAAAAAGATTAAAATGTCAGGTCAGCGAAACGTTGCACTGACCATTCAATATTCTATACAGTTTTCGCATTATACGGAACATTTTGCAAACTGCACAAGAAACTGTACGGTGTTCTATCCCGTATAAAGTGTGCATTATAATAGGTAAATTTACATGTGTGCAGTGCAATTACTCACGTACCTCAGTCCCTTATACTTTAAACCACCATAAATGGAATATGGTATAATTACCTCTCTGGTGGAGAGCTCACTCCACTAGTACTTAGTGGAGATTACATTGTTGGACTATGGGACATTCATTAGCCACACAAAGAAAATTACATCAAAGTCTCTTTGTTCCAAAGGCTGGTCCAAGTATTTTACTAAACTATCCTGATGTATTTCGTCAACAATGCTAAAAGTTTAACCGAATGACTGTAGCCGGGATATGACTGGAGAATATTTTGTAGGAAGGAGTAAAGCCACCTGCTACCCGCAATTTCGCTAGCGACTTGGAATAATAAATATTAAATCAAGACCCTAAAGAAGATACACGCAAAAAGTTTCATTTGAAATGATAATTTACGCACGAACACGCGTACCTAAATTAAAAAAGAAAAATGTTTTTATTGTCTTCTGTCAGAGTAAGTTTCGTGTTGGAAACATTGCCTACATCAAGGAGTTAATACTGTCCCACCAGCAGCGGCCCGCGTAAATAATGAGTAGGTCTCAGACAAAGAATGGAGTAGGTATTATTTAACAGAAATAAATATTTTTAGCTGAACCAAATAACGATGTGTGTTTTTATATTCGACGTGTGTAGGTACGTTGTACGTCGTAAAGCCATAGGAATTTACTCTCAAATTATGTGAAGACTACATAAAATTAAGGGAAGGGATGTTTTGATGTGTTTTAGTACCTACATTTATATTTGGGAAAAACAAGGAAACAACCATTTGGAAATGCCTACATAAACTTAATCTATTAATAATTCTACGTACGTCTATCATCAAAAACGTATTTTGATTTAACACACTGAGAAAAAATATGAACAAAAAGGAATAATGATTTTACAGGAAATTTAATTTACGAAAAATCGTGTTAGTTATTCGTAGCGTCAATTCATTTTTCCGGCGTTGAATAAGCCTTTAATCAATATTTATTTCACTGGCTAATAAATTAACATTAAAAATCACAAGACGATAGGTGCGATTATTTTTTATATCGGTTAATAAATACGAGAGATATACGAAGTTAAACGTTGAAATTTTTAATTCCTGCTGAAAAGGTAAAAATTATTTTAAAAAATATTTTCATATGTAAAGATACTATATCAAATCTCATATTAATTTATTCCTTCCAATTGATAACACAATTTAATTGTTGGTAAATTTGTGGAAAACGTTTTTGTTCGTCTACAGTCTACACGAATGTATACCTACGTATACAGGATTAGTAAAAAAAAGGGCCCATAAATGATGTTACATGTAAAATTTCTAAATAATTCCTATACACCAGTAGATTTAAGACAAAATTCCTTCAAAGTACCCAGAACATAAATATTTGAGTGATTGATATTGACATGATGTACCCGCCTGCGCCCCCCTCCTCCCGCCCCCGCCCCCCGCCGCACACTTGCGGACGGTATTTGTGTTGGCATCACACAAACCTCGGGTAGGTAGGTAGGTACGTACATACTTAGTAATATATTATGTATGTACTAAATACAAAATACTATATTATTATACAAAATAAATATTCCGAGCGGTCGACCTTCGTCCGTTACTTGTTACTTGTTTCCCAATCAAATGTGAAGAAGATTCCGACTTTTTAGTAGACAAGAATTTTTTGTTTGTTCTCGAAATATCTTCCGTCGATCGTAAACTATTTATTTATGATTAAATAGTCAGATAGATATACTTCCTCGACACGCCGCGGGATATAACTAAACACAATCAATCAAGTTTATTTCTATGGTAGAGTAGGATTACTACTAAAGTAGAATCTAATATAGGTAGGTGCCTACCATCACGATGTTACAATCTCCTGTTTATAGTGTTAAAAGGATTAACAAATTACGTAATTAATAGAATCCCACATAAAAACTGTTAGATAGATTATTTTTTTATTGAATAGTGACTGAATGGATTTTAGCACCTATTAATAGCAATAACTACGCTCTTCCTCTCTTCACTTGTCGTGTGGTGAGGATGGTGATGTTAAACCATTATAAGTTATACTATAATCTAAACTGACGGCGAATTGTCAACAGTGGACGTCCAGGACGCCGAGAACCTGACGCCTTGTATAATAGACAAGCATGGTTATGCGTAGTATATGGCCTAGCCAGCCGAAACGCCTTCGCCGGATGACAGTAGATACCAAGGGTTGCTGTGTCCGTTACCTCACTGCTGTGTTCCTTGCAAAATAACTATGGTTTTCATGCCCCATTGTCTCGTTTGTGTCGTATTGTAAACTCAAGACGGGATCTGGACTTGTTCGGTGTAAGTCTATCAAGATTTAAACATTCACTGAAGTAGACCCGATCCTGTCTTGAGTGTGTCCACATTTTATTCTAACTGTCTTAGCTTAACCAATTTAATGTTCTGTCACTTATTTTTAAATATTATGCCGGTAATTTGTCTAGAATCTAGCAGATCGGGTAATGTAGCACAATATAACTATTCTGTAGTCTGTAGTGAGCGTCTCGAGGTGTATAAAGAATTGACAAGACATCCATAGTTGAGTTGGCTCGGCCGCATCAGCCCGCCTAATTGGGTTTGATTATTAACCAGAGCCTAGAGCCTCTGTGGGGAGGTCTGATGGGGCGCGGCGCGGCGCTAGAGCACTGGCCACTATGTAACACTAGAGGTACTCGTAACTCGTAACTCGTACCACCACCAACTTGGCTTGGCTTGGCTCGCAATAATCACTCGTGCCGAGGGGCGATCTAGACTAGACACTTGGTAATGGAGATGTTTTTATTATCAGTAAACTTATGTTTTTCAATACTAGACTGAAAAACAAATAAAATGTAACATGGATTCTGAGAAAATTTCATAAAATCAAAACAGAGTAACAAAAGGAAATGCAAGAACAGTTCAAAAGTTCTTGCTTATAATGGAAAACTATTTTCTACTCGAACTGTAAAAGTGACATTGCCGGTTTTTTACTTTTAGCAAGCGGACTCTCACGATTCTTGCCATGTTAGGCAATCGATCAAATGGCCATAGACGATGGCCATAGAATATGAAAACTTACTGCGAATAGATATGTACAAATACCGCTAAATGGCATTACTACATTTATTTTGTATTTTAGTTGACATTCCTTGTTTTTCCCATGTAGTCTTCAAGTGATCTTCTGAGGGAGAGATTTAGTTAGTGGTGAGGTAGGTAGGTAGGTAGGTAGGTAGGTAGGTAGGTAGGTAATTGGATATCGTATTCTCGTCGCACGCGAGTTTCAGTTTACTTTACAATAACAAGTGGAGTGAAGTCAAAATTTCCGTGACAACATACATAATTAACAACCAACCCGAACGTGTAATCCCGTATTCCGTCCGCGATACGGACATATCATAACAATACCGTATAGCTATAGGCTATAGGTATACGGTACACACATGCTCGCCTCGTGGGATCCATTTACCTAGCGTGGGAATCCGCAGCGGACCGTGGGAACCGCCGCCCGGCACCCTCCCTCCCCCCTCCCCCCCCCCCCCCCACACAATATCTCCCGGAACTGGACAATCCGAGCAACTTGCAAATTTAATGATCAATTATTTAGGACCGGACACACCATTCGTTTTCATTTACAAGAGGACCATAAAAGTATACTAGAATATCGGGGCCACCCTCATTTGCCAGAAATTGTACTAAGAAAATATATGGGCAAAATTTTACTCTCGAAATCTGTTCTGCTTCATAACAAGAATCGACGTATTTTTTGTTTGATAAATAACATTATTATTTATACTGTCGAATGCGTGTTGAAAGTGAAAACATTTAGGCACTTTTATACGTGGAGTAACAAAACTCTAGGTACAACCCGATAATTTGTGAATCTACATCATATTTGGAGACGAATGTTAAGTATTACTTTTTAATCTGAGCTTTAAAAATATATGTTTTTTTCTTCATGTAAAAGCTTTCATTAGTAACGTAGATAAAGCAAAATTGCACAAATTCTTATTAAAATTCTGTTTATGATTTTGGCTTCTTTATGGATAGTACTAATTTGACAAAATAAATTATATTTAATTGTTTATTTATTTATTTTTATTTATTTTTTTACCACCTCAACAGGCCAGGAGGCCCAATTACAGAGGGGAATAACGTCACAAACACCCAGGCTTGAGAAAAATCCCTTTTTAATTATTTTTTTATTTGTCCCGTGTTGTGGAACCTCCGTATCGTGAGTCCAGCGTCTTAGCCATTACGCTACGGAGTAACAATTTGTAAAAAATTCTCGAAAAAAAGTCAATTTTTTCGAAAACTAGATTAAAATAAAATATAAAAATTCTTCATAATCGACTCCAAATATGAAGTAGATTAACTGGTTTCCCGCTTGTACATGGAGTTTTATTACACGGTGTATTCTAATGATATAATAATTGGGCTAGTTGACATAGTATCACGTATCAAGGTACCGCCGTATCAGGATATTCGCACGCTCCTGGGTTTCCTTAGATTAAAATTTAGAGTTTAGAGGACTACAACAGCTACAACATCGCTAGTTCCAGCTACAACAGGCCGCCCGCCGCCCACGGCCAAGTCAGGAAGGACACGTGTTCTCTAAACACCTCCAATACCAAAACAACGTAATATTGTTATATGTATAGTTGAGTGAAGATGTTATGCAATAAGGGCGCAGTAAGTTTTCCTTGTAGAGATTATTTTTTGTCAAAGTAGAAAATTGGAAAATAAATTAATAGGCCGGAAAGAGAAGCGCCGCGCGCCGGATAAATATGTTGTTGAATAGATGAAAGGGAACATTAATATGGTTTTTATGGATACAATTGGAAGGGAATTCCTGGAAGAGTCCTCGCCCCCCCCCCCCCCCCCCCCCCCCGCCACACCCGGGATTACACTATTCCTCCTCTCGGCATTTCAGACATCGCAGATTGCCCGGATTCACCAAACAAATCTTATTTTTCATTATAATATTTTTATTTGATCTTAGCACATGAAGAAAAAATCATATTACCTCTTTCATTTTTTAACCAAACCGCTCCATTTTTAAAATAACAACCATAGAATCTGTATTTATAAAGAAAAAAAATGGATTTGTAGATTAATTTATGTCAATATGAAATATTTACTTGAATGGAATTTTCATATAAAAATATTTCATATGAGATACCTTGGACAGGCGCTAAAGCGTAAGACTGATCATCTTGCATTCATGTAACAAATATGATCAAGAACTTTTTTCATTAACCATGTGATATTTTGCTATGTTGTTTTTTTGTAAAAATATTTTAATTATAAGTGCAAAAAAAAATACAAGTCTTCAAGCCTTCCAAGTCTCAAACTGCCGACGGAGTATCAACAGTGGACGTCCAGGACGCCGAGAACCCGATGCCTTGTAAAACAGGCAAGCATGGTTAAGGATTTCGGGAGGCATGTATGACCCAGCTAGCCGAAACGCCTTACGAAGTTCAACCACCGCACACCTAAAATTCTTCTGAAACACCTATTCCGACCAGTTTTATAGAGAGAAAAAAACAGTTTAAAAAATCAAGATTTCTTTAAAAAATGAATGTTTTTGCATGCAGTGTAGCATAGTCAATGTTAGTGTGTGCAATGTATATCGTTGTATAAATATTAATATCGATGAATAATAATTTAGTCTCGTACACGGAGCCGGCTATCAGCATCCAATATCTCACATCACGAGACTTGTTACGCTATTATTTTGTATCAAATCTTCAGTACACATTCCAATGTGTTGCTACAAACACAAATACGGTAAGGAAAGATAGCTACTTGTACTGACCACTGATAACTTGACACTGTTGATTGTTGACTGTTGACTGTTGACTAGTAACTAGTAACTAGTGCTACCCACAATGCTAGGATTACGCAATACCAACTGCGTCGTACAAAACAAGGAAAATATGGAAATCAAAATATAAAAAGCAAAAAATCTGAATAAATTACAACAAAAAACAGGTGGGTAGTCGACGATTCCGTTATAACGCGAAGGTTCTAAACAGATTCAAAGGTTGTTGAATGCATATTTTTATAATATTTTTTGTTACGATTAGTAATAGTGAAGGTGTCCCGCATTCCAGTAAGAAAAAACTTCATTTAAGAGGCTATGTAGTTTTTTCCACAAACTGCCTCCAGGCCAAGCGATCGGCCGCCAGCTCCCGCGCATCCTCCCAAGTCAAGTCCACGTCCCGCAGCTCTGACGCAAACTGCCGACGAATTGTCAACAGTGGACGACCGGGACGCCGAGAACCTGATGCCTTGTAAAATAGGCAAGCATGGTTAAGGCTCTCGGGAGGCATACGTAGTATATGGCCTAGCCAGCCGAAACGCCTTCGCCTTCGTGGATTCCATATGCTCCACATAGGGAGCGGATGAATAAAAAATAAATGTAGTTTTTTCACCCGAAAAAGTGGAATTTTGAATAAAGTACAGTTGAAGTTTGTTGATGAGATGGATAAGCCGAGACAGTGGTAGGGGCAAAGAAATTGTTCGCGTACATTACGTAAATTCATCCGTATTTTTATCACACTAACAATTTTAAATTTGATTAATTTTCAATTGAGTTGTGCTGGACCGAAAAAAGACTCGATAGTCTTTAAAACAGTCTAGCGAAAGGGTGGGGCTTTCATTGTTGATGATATACGATCAGTGATTAGGATTTACATTGACTAGGCACTGGACGCCCGCGCCCCAGTATACCAAGTTAAGATAGTGCGGCTGCGACTGGTGTGACCCGAAGTTGATAAAGGATAGTGACGGAGTTCGAGCCCCCGAAATGGCTGACAGATTACACTACATACGTGCGTCAGACATCAATATCAATGGACCAGAGTGCCATAGTTATGAACAAATCACATTACATTATTTTAACACCTACAGCATTTTTGTAACGAGGTTACAATCATGTTGCATGCAGTCGCTTGGTCCTTCATATCCATAAGGATAAAATCTATTTATTCTAAAGTGGTTGTGCTACCTTATATTGCGCCAGTTTATTAGTACAGATAAGATATAATTAATATGGAGGCAGTTTGTTGAATCCATATGCTG
The DNA here is from genome assembly GCA_022494985.1 of Micrasema minimum. NCBI lineage: Eukaryota > Metazoa > Arthropoda > Insecta > Trichoptera > Brachycentridae > Micrasema > Micrasema minimum. The sequence goes on from JAGVSP010002544.1 coordinate 28,877, forward strand.
TACACGTGGAGCGGATAAGAAATTGTAGTAACTTTTTTAAAGTTGTCTACCGAAAAGTTAATTATTTCCATAATAAATCAATATTGCCTAGATGTGGTCCCGATAAAGTCCACCAAACGTGTGTGGCGTTTATCTAGGATTACAAGGTCCCACATGTCTGCCCCGTCATGATTTGATATTTTCGCAGGTACCAAATTAAGATTATTATTTCAATAAATTAAATTAATACTAAAAACGTTAAGCCATCAGGGCGCTGAACTTCTATCCATGAGGTTTCTTATTTCAAGTAATTGTTCACAAATTTTCATTTGCTTTCCGGAGACGAGTAGCGTGAAGCGTGACTATAGTTTACAACAGAGAGTAGGAAGACACATGGAGTGACCGAGTGACGATAATGGCGTTTTATGAAGCAAACAAACGGAATAAAATCTCGCCGATTCCGTCGTATCAGCATTTTATAGTTTCCTTGTGACTTGTAACCGTCGGGTTACAGCACGACTCAGCTCTGATTAAATACAACTATTTACATAATGAAAGTTTTATAGTTTTGTTTCATGTTTTATATTCGCGAAATTAATTATTTGGTTGTATTTAACTTTACTCGCGTTCTAAATCAATTTATATGCGAGGTCCTTTGACTGAAAAAAATGTATTAATTAGCTGAAGATTTTTTTATATAGCTAAATAAAGATGTACAAACAAACATACATAGAAACACCTAGACAGACTCGCACTACCAGTTTAAAAAAAAGTTTAACTAATATTTTTAACGAATCTGATAATATATACAACATTTCTTACTTGTCACTTTCATATGATGCAGGAAAATAGGGTTTCACACAGCGACTGGGAATTATTCATTTGAATGGAGATTAACGTCCCAAAGTGCGGTAATTTAGAAAATATGTATTTTTTGCATAATTTGCAGAAATATTCACGTGTATTTCGCTATAGTACTTCATTAGGCTAAAGTAATTGCAGACGAAATCTAAACATTTTTAAAATAAAAAATGACAAGGTGTAATTTCTCGTCAGTAAATTGTTTTGATGACTAACCGTGACTGGTATTTTCAACAGAATAATGCAAATATAATGTGTTTTACCTTCGTTCGGTAGTTGACACTTTAATCGCGTTCAATTTTCGCACTATGATTATATTCAATAAAAAAACTTTTTGATGTGATATGAAAAAAATTAACTACCCAAATGAAAACTATGAGGCTATTCAATGGGGAAGGCTTCCCTGAAGGATTGTTATAAGTATGTAGGTACCAAAATATTTCATCAAACATAATTTGCTTTTTTTAGATGGATTATAAATAAACAAATACTTGCACGAAACTTACATAATATAAAACACAAAATAATGAACAATCAAATAGTTTTCATGTCTCCGTAATCAGATTTGCATAATTTACTTTACAAAATAATAATACATATTGAAGATATACGCTGAATATGCTAATGATGCGGTCCTTCTGGAGAAAACAGTCAGCAATGTTCAGGGGATTGTCGACAGGCTACAAGAGAACTCCGCGCGCCTGGGTCTTAATATAAATACCAAAAAGACCCCGTTCATGTGCAACAAGACATGTCCTGACCCTGACTATCCCCTTTACAACAATGGGCAGAGAATCGAAAAGGTTGACAGCTTCAGATACTTGGGTGTTCATATAATTGAAGATGGCAGCACGCACAAGGAACTCGCAATCCGTCTAGGAATTGCTGGAGCAACCTTCAACACGATGCGTGCTGTCTGGAATTCCAGTTTATACTCGGTCAAAACAAAATGCCGACTCCTTAATTCCTGTATTGTGCCGGTGCTTCTTTATGGATGCGAATCCTGGCACCTCACAAAAGCTCAGAATGCTCGCTTGTTGAGCTTTGAGAATAAGTGTCTGAGAAGGATTCTAGGCATTAGGTGGTTTGACTTCATAACCAACGCTGAAGTTAGGGAACGGACGCAGCAACCTCCAATAACTGGAGTCGTGAAGATGCGGCGATGGACCTGGCTTGGGCATGTACTCCGGATGCCTCGGAGAGCCTGAACCCGAGCTGCCATCCCACGCGTGAATATTATCTCATTTTCTTTTTTGTGTGGTTATTTCACCCGAAACAGAAAAACAAAAATTAAGTAAACTTTCGTAGCAAAAACTGTTCGCAATTTACACATCTTATTGGGTGTAAAAGGTTACGCGCAAATTGAATAACACGATCCGGACAGAAATGTGCGAATTTTCCAAACCGTAAAGGGGCGGGGGTGGGGGGAGACTGGAGGCTGAAGGGTCGACTGCTACCCCCAACCCCCGGCCCCTGGTCCACGGCCCCCAGGCAACCATACTCGCAAGTAATTATATTAAAAGTTCAAACCCGACAATCAGTTGACAACCCGATCAGCTACGGCCCAAATAACTCGCTAAACGGACACTAATTGCAGAGAAGAGGACGGCATTTTGTTTGCGAAGGCTAGGCACGATTAGGTATAAAGGAGAAATAATCCAGCCGAGGAAACCCGCACAGGACAGACAAGCCACCAAGTAAATGCGATTTGGAATACAAACTGTTTTTCTGGGTTATTATGCCGTGTTTATGGGCTTTGTGTGGTCGACGTTTCGGACCACATTGCGGTGTCTCTTATGTGTATTAAGTGAGAGGAGTTTTGTGTGTTAAGTGTGAGGAGTTTTGTGTATTAAGTGTGAGGAGTTTTGTGTGTTAAGTGTGAGGAGTTTTGTGTATTAAGTGTGAGGAGTTTTGTGTATTAAGTGTGAGGAGTTTTGTGTATTAAGTGTGAGGAGTTTTGTGTATTAAAAGGTGAGGAGTTTTGTGTATTAAGTGTGAGGAGTTTTGTGTATTAAGTGTGAGGAGTTTTGGAATATTTATTCTTCTTTCGAGTCCACGATTGATTTTAGACACAAAAAGATTCCAAGTACTCGTTTATTCTGACCAACTAACCATCACGCCATTTCCCCGAAGGTGTAGGCAGAGAGGATAGAACGCCACACCACTCTTTCCTGGCACACTTCCCTCGCTTCCTCCACATTCATACATCATGCGCGTACGTCGATTATTCCGACTTTTCACATGCCCACTTTACGGATTTACGATGCGAGTGTGTCTGGGTGTAGAAGTCGAGGAAGGCCAAGAAAGACATGGCATGATCAAGTACAACAAATACTCGTTTATTCAAATTTATAAATCCTATAGTACCTGAAGCGTGCTTTAAAAAAACGCCTCATACCTCCTCTGTTATACGTTGAGATAACATTACTGGGTGAGTAGGTAATTCAGCTTGAGTATGCGATTCTTGAAATGCGATTAAAACTTTAGATCCTTTAAATAATTGCTTTACAAAATGCGGAAGTCAGTAACAAAATTAACACCACACGAAATCCTATAAAACAAATGACCGTACTAAATTAAAACAAAGGGAAAATAATAAGTAATAAAGTAGCGCTGTGTTTTTCAGCGGAAATATTTAGTACAGAAGTTATCCGGCCATATAAAGGTCGACACGAATGCAGCAAACGCTAAACGGGCCAAAACGTTCCGCACAATGAAACTAATAAGTCATACAATAATATAATAAGTCGCCAGCTAACCGTGATACTAGGAGACATGTAGGATAACACTTCTTCTTTACAATCGCTAGTATTGGGTTCTGGGGAAACCATTCATTTCAGTATCATCGGCTAACTTCACTAATTCATATTGAAACCTGCTCGTTTGAGCAGTAGAATTCATTTTGGACGGTTGAAAATGATACGCGCATGGTCGAAATAGTATGGTCATGGTCGAAAGCAATCATTTTCTAGTCATTTTATTTATTTGGTTTCGTTTTTCGTGATATGACTTCCACGTCATAAAGTCAAGACCTTGGAAATCAAAATCCTGAAAATGTTTTCACTTTACGAAACATTTTAGTAATAACTTAGAAGCCACATCTTTCGATCCATCAAGGGATCGATTAGGGACACTCAAAATATGTATAGAACGACATTCAAGAATTCCTGAGTGTAATAAAATTAGGAAAAAATAACCCATTGAGGCGGAGGGCGTGCGCGGGCGTGAGGATAGAGGAGGGGGAGAATGGAGGAAAATTGTTTAAACGTTAAATTATTTACGGAGAAGTTTTCAAGTATTAACGAAGGTCGGCTTTACGAGTACAGTAAAGGCAGGCGGAGTGCAGAGAAATGTATCGGGACAAGAGACTAGCCGCCCTAGTCGGGGCCGCGGCCGGTCGCGCGGACCCTCTCAGTAGGAGTGCTGGAGGAAAAGCTACGAATAGTCGAGTGTTATTAGGTACTAAATTTATTATTTCCGCTAGATATTTTACAAATATATGTTATTTTATTTTATATTAATGTTTGAAAAAAATTTATAATTATTATTAGGTAGTCATTAGTTGATTTAACTATCTAACCATCCCGCCATTTCCCTGAAGGCGAAAGCAGAGAAGATAGAACGCCATACCACTCTGTCTTGGCATACTTCTTTTGCTTTTTCCATATTCATTGCGAACAAAATAAATATCTAATTAACTTATAACTAAGTGTATCATAAATTATTGTTGTTTAGGTCAAAAATCGAACTAATCTAATTTAGTACTAACATAATGATATCATCTATTTAAAACAAATTGATTCTAAGTGCTAGATTTTTAATTAGGAACATCTACAGGAGTTAATTGCCTACTAGACTATTCACTACTTTAATGTATGAAAAAACATGCCCAGAAACAATAATCAAACTTCGGAACCACAAGGAAAACTAGATAGACACAATTATACGGCTTAAAATTCTGAGAAA
>JAGVSP010002545.1:0-29689 GCA_022494985.1 Micrasema minimum
GTCGATGGCCAAGGTCTTCGCATCACGTATGTGTGTGTGTGTGTACTACTTGTATACTGTTTTCATCAAAGTAAATGACGGTGGATGATAAATTAGTCCAAATCTACTGGCGACTGTCTGACTCCGTCTCATCTGACTTACTGTCCTCATCTATCTGATCTAAATAACACGGCAACTTTACTGGAATATCTAACTACCTACATTAGGACCAAAAAATTTTTTTTTCGATTTTGAAAACGCATACCCTCTATCTTTTTTACAATTACTATGGCCTATTCCGATACGAAATTTCATAGGTGTACAATGATTTTAACTCGTGCCGACGAGGCTTCAAAGTTTTGCAATTTTTAAAAATAATAATCAAGTTGAAAAATAAGGGACACCCTAACCTACATGTTAGCAAAACGTTCAATCTATGTAAAGTATGAAGACAGTTATATCTCTTCCAAACGTTTATTTTACTTATGACACATGGGCGCCTATAAAGTTACGTAATTATTGACAGGCAACCATAGACCGAAAAATGCAATACTTCATGTTTTTTTCTTCACGATAGTGAAGCACATGTTCTTTAGCTCCGATATATATCGATATCGATGTTTATTGAGCCTACTTATGCAACGGGGATTATTCAAGTTGATTTTTTCCATGAAAAAATATAAAATGTGATTTAAATTAAAACCTTTTTTTTCTTTGTTTGTCGCGACACAGAATTTCTCAATTTACATTAGGACAATAAAATAGTCCTATGCATATTTTGGGTTTTCTGTAGCTCCTGCACCCGATGACAAACTCCAATTAAGGAGTTTATCGGGACTGTATTTAAAGTTTCTTTTGTAAAGATATTATATATTTTGTTGTATTATTTTTTATTGAATAAAGACTGTTAAAAAAAGTTTTGCGACAGCGCTTTCGTAATATAAACTCTGCTTTAAACGTCTGGGTATGTTTATAAACTACAAAATGTTGAGCAAAAATAAAATATAAATGTGTTAAATTGATGAAAACTTCTTCATAAATAAAGTCGATTTTTATGGTAACGCATGAGGACATCCCTAATCGATACATAATCGAGCTGTCAAAAGTAAAATAAACGCTTGGAATTAGATAGTAAATAAGTTGACAAAGCTTCTTCAAACTAATAATAGTGTTGGGATCGAAGGATTGCTAGCAAATCTACGTCACACGAAAGGTATTTTTAAAATTATTCTAGATATCGTATAATATTTTAGTCGCAACAAGAAGGCACTAAAAGAGGCATTCGATTAGAAATATTTAGAGTAAATAGCGCTTAAAGTATGCACATTTTTAAAGCTCTGGTTGTATAAAAAAATCGATGCTTTTTGTCGGTTTGTTCTCATCTTGTGGGTGCATGAAGATCGTCAGCACCTCATCACGTATGGATTATATATTTTTTTATATTTTTTTGTATTCAATTTTTTTTTACGGACTTAAGTCCATTTCAAACATAAAATTATTCTAACACATATATACACAGGTACAATTAAAATAAGATACAATTAAGGAAATAAAAGCTAGGACAAAATTATAAGTATACATTTATTAGAACTACCACGAGACAAGATCTGGTCTATTTTAGTGATTGCTTAAATCTGGAAAAACTAACACCAAAAAAGTCCAGATCCTGTCTCGAGTTTACAATGCGACACAATCGGGACATTGGTGCATGCAAGCCATAGTTTGTGCTGTGCTGTTCGAGGAACAGCACTTCATTATTTCGCAACCGGCGGATCGGTACATTGAATGTCACTTGTTCCAGTAACGATAATACATCAGTTAAGCCATTCAGTAACTTAAACATAAAAATGGAGTCAATGTTATTTCTACGTTTTTGTAGAGTTGAGATTTTTAACATCGACTCCATTTCTTCGTAATTGTAGTCTCCCCTCTCGAGGCCAATCATCCATGCTATTTTTCGTAACATCGATAATGGCTGATAAACTTATATCTTACTTACTTATTATAGCCTTCCGCTACCTTGACCGTATCGTTGCACGAGGAGCCAGTAAACAATCATCAATATCTTCTTTCCATTTTTCAATATATTTTCAGCTCGCACTCATCCTCCCACACGGGCACTATTTTTATTGCCCGAATAATAAGTTTAGTCGGGTTGATCAGTGACGAATGTCCGGTTGTTATTATATCAGTAGTCAGTAGGTGCCCCTCCCTACGCTCTTGGCAAGACTCCAGACTTCCTCTATGACGGTATCTAAATCTGGTACTAGCGGCATACCACTACCGTATCGATTGTGAGAATCTCTTTGTCCACTGGATCTAAACGGGGAATGGCGATTCTCTGCTCTATTCCCGTACCCGGGCTGTGTGATATTAGGATTATTTTGCGATGGAGTTGAGTTCTTACCATAGACCTGTTAATGTTATGTTCCATTTGTATTTTGCAGTTAAAAGAAGACAACTATATCTATCTTCCACTATCTAATACATCATAATCATTCTGTTTCCCTCTAACAAGTTGTGATTGAGTCAAACCAACTAACTAAACCAACTAACCATCACGCCATTTCCCCGTAGGGGTAGGCAGAGAGGATAGAACGCCATACCAAGCGGACAAGGAAGTCTATCGGGACAGACTTCCTTTGCTTCCTCTACATTTATACACATACGCCGATTATTCCGACTTTTCACATGTCCACTTTCAAGTACTTGTCGTACTTGGTCATGCCATGTCTTTCTCGGCCTTCTGCGGCTTCTACATCCAGGCACACTTGCATTTAAACTTCTTTTAGCCGTTCTTTCATCACTCATTCGCTCCACATGACCAAACCATCGTAATAGCCCTTTCTTAATTTTGTCGATAATGCTTATCTCAGCCTTGCACTCTGCTCTGATTTTGACATTTGTACACCTATCATACATAGTCTTACCACACATTCGCCTGAGAGATTGCATTTCAACAGCATTCAGTCTACTTTCATCCTTCTTTTTCCAACACCACGCTTCACTACCATACATAAGGGTTGGTACCAGAACTTGGTACGATAAGTTCTTATTTGCCACTATCGATTTTCTGTTTCCGGCACCATTAACTCTGTTTCCGGCACTAACCCTTCTATATACCCAATGTCCTTATCCACATTTCCGTCTCTTGTAAACATAAGTGAGTCAATTGACTTAATCTTCCTAGGACTAGGACATGACAAGGAACGGAAAAAAATAGCCTACCCATGTAAAATAAACGTCATTGTTTGGACCCACTCCTGTTTACACAAACTTCCAGCAGATTCTTGAAAAACTCATCACTGGTGCTAAATATAACTATCTATATCTAAACGCGTATACATAATAATCAATTAAATATTCGAATAAAAAAAAATCATGTTCACAAACCCAGGGCTGTGGAGTCTTCGAACAAGAATTTCAGAGAATTAACATTCCATACTTGAAAAATACTACCGTGTCTGAGGTGTCTACATAGTTACCTACTACGTCATCAATAGGCATCTACGTCACACTTTTCGTGTATTGGCCTAAGTGCTGGAGTCCTTAGACGATGGAATTCGATAATAAGTGGTGTTATGAAATTAACTCTAGGAAGCGTATATTTTTCGAAAATGTGGATGGAAACGCCCCTTTTAGTAATTCTTGTTCAAAGTGTTGAGTCGATTAAAAACTCTGACCACGTTTAGATGGCTAATATGCAGGGCCATTGAGTTATCTTTGGTATAAGTATATTATAAACACACGAACTCTCTACCCTTCGACCTTTAATTTTTTCATCCATATCAATTTGTAGGTTTGATTTGGATCACAATATCAGGTTTTCGTACATTTGTTTAAATCACTTCATTTTACTTTTTCTATATTATAATTTCGCCAGTAAGACCTTTTTTAAAAGTATATTTTAAATAATGTTTCATACACCTAATCATCTATCTCGATTACCCCACGCTATTGACATTAATTTAATAAAATCAGTTGGCTATCATCACAAAAACAAATGAGTTGAATTAATTAGAATAATAATCACATTGTGATATAATACATTATAATATATAGGCTGTGTTATTGTGCGCAGACTAGTAACTAGTAACTAGTAACAAAATGCACATATTCGGATTTCACAAGACATTACTATGCACCAAACAAATGTTCATTACTTTGCTTTATTGTCAGAGCACTGTTTTAGTTTGCAGCGGTTCACCTATCAATCGATTGATTCGACCTTATCCAATCAAATGACTCAGGTTGAATAACTTATCGTGATGTGACACCTCCATGCGGCGTTTGTCCAAACAATCCAACTTGCATATTATCAGTGTTAAATTATTATTAGCACTTGCATATCCGATTTTAGTCCAATCATTGCATTTTTCTTGTCTTAATGTTAGTTTTTAATAGGTAATGACTCTGCTTTGAATTGCGTTATATTATGGGTTGACAGTTTAAGCCCGCGCTGTGCAAGCGGGTACCCTGCAAGGCGTTGGACCCTCCATTGAATTTCTTCAGACGGCTACGTAGGTACTATTATCGCAAATTATTTGGTACCTAATAAAAATCGAAATGTAGGCAATTTTTTGTTTGAACCTACTATAATAATAATTACTGAGCTTATCAAAACAGGTTTAAAAAAAAAAACATATTTGTATTTTTTCCTAAAAAATAAACTGTTTCTTTGTTTCAAAGTGCAAATCATGGTCATCAATCAATACTCGTATTAATGGTAAAAAATAGTAAAAATTGATTTTTGTTGTGGCTACGTCCTACAAAGCGACAACATCTTCGTGAGCAGTTTATTCTATGGTACTATTTTGGGAAGGAGTTGTTGTCTACTCAAAAAGCCTATTTCAACCGTTTTTTGGACGTTAAGTCCGTCGTCTCCTTGGTTTTCCTCTTAGTTTTAGCCCCGAGGAAGCTGACATGGTATGATTCGTGAATACTTTTGAAAAGGCACAGCCAAGGACACATGTAGGCAAAGTTTTTCAAAAACTGTTATGTGTAGAGTGGACCACTCTAAATACTTATATTGACTTTTACACTCACTAAGTCGCTACAGTTTAGTGGAGCCCATTACTACAGGTCCCTGATCAGCATGGAGTGTGGATACACCGACTAAAGCTAAAAGGCCCTATAAACTCTGCGAACGGGTGGCCACCAATTCTCTACCCCACCAACATAGACGTGATGGCGGCCAAGTCAATAGGTCATTTAAAAGACACTGGCCACCGTGAGGCTCTGGATACAGCCACAACAAATTACGCGAATTCTATTACAAAACCGGTCCAGCGCCGCGGCCGGCGCAGCAGCGACGAAAGCAAAATAACACGAGGCACATATTCTTAAACGACTGAAATCGACCAATAACAAACAAAAAAAATACTTGGACCGAAATGAGTGTAAACTGTAAACTGAGATCAGAATAATATGTTTTACTAACGCTTAAAGTTAGAGTTCAAATTCTGTGCGTAAAACTACGACTATCACTTTCAGCCCAAGGCAAGGGTACCGTACCATGTTGCTTTCCGTGTTCCATATAGTCGTAAATGAGATTATTTCGAAATCTATATGAGATACGAAAAATATTTAAAGAGCTATTTTCATTGAATTTTAATGTTTTATTACTTTGTTACAAATAATGGGTTAAGTGTTTTCTGAAAAAATAAGAAAAATGCAGTTTTTTCTAATTTTTTGGAAAAAATGTGGCTTAAGCCCACGTCCTCTTCATCAGGACTTCTGATATAATCTTCCCTGGACATCACACATTTAATAAGGTTGCGAATATAATGAAAAACATCTAATTTAATTCGAGCAAGGGCGAAAAGAGCGGATTTAAACTTTAGGCTTTTAATTATTGTTTTATTACGGTACGTCCCGTCACGTCACGGATATGTGTGAATAGACCTTAAGACTTGTAGTGTGACAATGCAAGCTAGTGTTCTATCTAAAACATTTAAAAAAGCATAGCATTCAAATATTTTTTAACGATAGAAGTCTTGCAAACTCACAAATTGACTTCTTGTAGGATAGGAAGCTCTTGTTGAGTTCAATCCCAGCTCATGTTTTTTTAATCATGTCAGTATTTTTTTAAAATTGAAATATTACAATAAATTTTCCGATTATTGGTCTTCAAAATTAATTGTATTAAAATGTCAGCCAGTTTTTTAATTTTATATTAATTTTAATTTTGCGATATAGTCGATGTTAAAATGGAATAAAACAAGCTGTGTGTGAGGTATTTATAACATTTTTTTATTTGAAAGGCCCATGTATGCCATTGTATGAAATATAACATTCAGAGAACTGTATTCCTTATTGCAACTCCGCAGAGAGCGTATCGTGCATCGTGCTATGTAAGGTACATTCAATACTTGCGGCGGGTAATTATTTTGTTTGTCATCAAGTCGTTAGTTCTCCGCGTGTGCAATGGACAAACCTATGACTTGTGTTAGTGGGAAAGAGATGACATATGATTCAGGTTTCTGATAATCAATAATTTGTCCATTTGTCAATAATTAGTGCCTACATGATATACTCCGATAGTTGAATGAATCCTGCTTCAGTGAAATCTTCAGTTAGCTTGATTTCTATAAATCAGAATCAGCTTGTTTTACGATGCAGTTATGATAAATATTTTGTTCTATTTATTAGATAAATGTCTGTGGTATGTCCGGTGTAAAGTTAGCAAAATGTACCAATCTGAAGTAGTAGGAAGAGTAGAAAAAGCAAAAGTAGTGCATATTTACAAATAAGCGATGTAGGAAGAATGACAGATATTTTAGAACAAAAATCTTCTTTTCAGCAGGCAGGGAGACGTGATCTCTCGGAAGACTTGTTCCCCTAGCAATATCTCTTAAATTTAAGTTTTTTTTCTTATTATAATTCAATGCTCACTGCCTGCCTGCCTTTTTACCGTTAATTTTAGAGTTGTTGAAATATATTTTTTAATAATTTTTATTTTACACTACTTCTGTGGGTAGCAAATCGGGAAATATTTTCTCTAAACTAATCCAAATGAATCTTTACATTAAAAATGACTTCTCGAACACGTCTAATGACTACCGATAATCTCGGAGGCGTAAACTTTAAACTGGTAAATTAAAATCTCGTTTGTGCTACGTGAAACTTAATTGTTCAATTTATTGAAATCACGGAAAAATCCCTAATATTTGGATAACGCGTCACGACCTGCGCGCGTGATACCACCTGTTTCTCTCTAACGGCAACGTGTTGATTCGAAATAGTGCGCTAATCGAAAGGTCAAATAGTGTGGTCTTTGTGGATTATTTGTCTTGCGGGGGATTTGAACATTTTGGGTGTTGTCTGGATTTCAGCTGTCGTAGATGCGGCGTCGTAGAGCTTCGGCGTCGCGACGCTTTCCCCTCTCGTTAGTCTTCCGGCCTCCCGGCGCGGCGCGGTGAGCCGTTCAGCACTCAGCAGTTCAGCCTCCGTGTCGAGTGTTCAGTTCAGGTTCAGTCGCCGCTACGCACAGCGCATGGGCGGATACCTCTCCGCTTCCGCCAGCGTCAGGCGTCAGGCGTGCATCTTACAACAGTCCAACGCGCAAGGCGCGCTTTTCTACGAACTTTGAACATTTTTCGATGCCCTGTCAATTTTTTTCAGAACTTGTGAATAAAGCAACCTTGCTCGTGAATTGACTAGCAACAGAATCCAGGATAATACTCTAGAGTGAATTGTTCGTGTCATAAGAACCAGTATTTTGATTGTAAAAAAACATCGTGAAATGAAATTTTACCAAAAATTGTGTTCCTCTTAATATTATATTGTAGTTTCTTATGTAGAGTAAATGTGATTCGATTTATACATAAATGGCTTTAGAACCACTCGACGTGTGTTTGCGGATATTTTGGTGTTACTGAGTCGAAGGTTTTGAAAATGTGAACAAGCAAACAGAAGTGATAAAAAGCAGAAGCTGCACATTAAAAGTAAATTCCTAAAGTTGTAAGAACAGCTGTTTCTCGTTTTCTGTAAAAGTTTTCAGTGCTACAGTGTAAATGAGAGAATTTAATAATATTGCCAGAGCCAGTATGAGATTCGCTAACCCCTACCATGCCCGTGTTTCGCACGGTGCTCTCAGCAATGGGAATAATAAGCAACTCGGCAGGAATGCAGGTAAAAACTAAATTCTACAACAACACGTAATATTACTAACTTCGTAGCATTACTTCTGAATTTTATGTTGATACTTCGCGATAAAATAAAATTCAAGTCCAATATACAAGTATTTACAAATGTAAGTATCCCGCGCACAGGCTATGCCCATGTGGGATTTTTCTCTAATTATTGTTTGTTGTTTATCACAAATTGTATTTTTATGTTTTCATGTTATACTATAATGTTTTATGTATCGCAGCTGTGGCGTGTATGCAGGCACATGGCGGTAATCGGTAATTTTAACGAGATTTTACCGATTACCGCAGGAGCTGGTCATTGCGAATAGTGTGAACGGGTTTACGAATGGACTGGACAAGTTTAAACCTATCTAACTGTCCGATTTAGGCATATCAGCTTTGAGCTGCTCGCCTAATATTAAATAATAATAATATACATATAGGTGTAGATATTTGGAAGATCTGCATACTTACGCCTATGCACGTTTTGTGATTATCTCAAAACAAAGAATAATGGACGAGACTAATTTGGGAAATACACGGCTCAAATATTGTTATAATATTCAAGTACTTACAGTCCGTAGAGTTCAAGTTAAAATGAACTTTATCGATGAATTATGATTAAATAAAACGATGTTATGTGTTGGTTTTGGTTTATTCTATAGAAATAGAAAATTATCTATCCACTAGGAATGTGCTAAAGAGATTCTGCAGTACGTATTGCCTTTATACCGATGTTATACATATCTCCATACCTCCGAGATAAAGTGATATAACACCGTTATCTAGTTAGCCTACTAGTAAAATATCGTATCTGTAGGTATGCCTAGAGATAAGAGCTGAATGGATGTCACCAACTTGTTGGCAAGGCTGCTACGCGTCTTCTAGGATATTAAATGCAAATAGACAACTCATGCATTTCGTTCATTAATATTTAACTAACTTTAAAAATCGATATAACAATAATATGCCACCTTTAGTTATCCTGAAAAAAAATTATGGCCTCCCGTTTTTTCCCATAAAATTAATATTTCATAAAATTGACCTACGTATTTCGTATGTGATAATTTTTACGAAGTTTTGTGTCTATCAATAAATCCAGAATTCCTTTTAAAAGCACCAAAATTTTCTGCCTCTAAAATAAAGACTGTGGCTGGCCCTAGGTGCAGCGTGCAGTCTGGTGCACCTTGAAATTTCGTAGCTTAATATTAATATTAATACGATATTAATACGCAGTAACTGTCTTGTAATGGAGAACGGTAGCGAACAAACGCGTCTTGACTTATCATAGTTTTGTTTATCAACTAAGATGACACGCATACCGTAAAAGTACTTGTAAATTTTATGTACACAAGTGTGATTTGCATATTTACCTAATATTACTTACATGTGCTGAACTGTTGTCACAACTAACTCTGTAGCTCAATCACAAATGACTATCGACGTGAAAACGATTTCTCATGGATGTTTAACGTTTTCGCGATCACAATGGAACATCCGTTAAAAGTTATCGATCGGGATTATTAATTACCGCTTTAAATATGGAAAATACGCCAAAACTGTAAGTTAAGTAAAATAATTTAGTTTTATAGTTTTAATTGTTTGTGCACAATTTATCATGCCATTTATTTGCTTTAAATCAATTTGAGAAAGCAATAAAACGAAACATTTGTCAAAGTATGCCTTTCATCTATGGTGCTTGGCAACGCGACCGTGATATGAACGTATGTTCACTGTGATCGGTCAAATGCTCAGCACGTTTTTAAGCACGTCGACAATCATCTGTGATTGAGCTACTGGTTCTCGTGCCGTGTGTCGTATCTAGGTATTATACGAGACTAAATTATTTGAATTCTTCTTCTTTCGCCGCGTTCGCTCCTATTTGGAGCATGTGGACATCACTAGATCCCTCCCGGAGATCCTCTCTCCTCCCCCCATGCTAAGTCCGCATCCACCAGCTCCGCCGAGTACATCCGGAAGATGGTCATCGACGGTCTAACAGTATGGCGGGACCCTGCAGGCGTAAAGAGGACGCCAGCTCGTTTGCTGAGTTTTTAGAACTGGTGTTTGGGAAGGTTACCAATGTGCTTTGACTTCATAACCAATGTTGAAGCTCGGGAACTGCCGCAGCGACCTCCAATAACTGTATCCGTTAAGTCGCGGAGGTGGACCTGGCTTGGACATTTACTCCGGATGCCTCAGGAGAGCCTCAACCCGAGCTGCCTCTTCTTAGTTGAATTAGAAATGATTTATTGGTATCACAGTGATTCAACAAACGAGTTATGGATAGGTCTCTAGAAAGAAAATAAAATAAAATAATCCGTTAACCCATACCAAAGAATGCCAGATTCAGTGAATCAATTTTAAGTTACTTGTTGATTAAGTATATTTAGCTAGGCAAAGAGGAATTCCAGTGAACCTAGAATTGAATTTTATCATGTACACGCATTGAATAATAACACATAGAAATGACAACTCCATCCAAGTTCGTTAAAAATTCGGTACAAAATATTATACAATTGCGGTAGGTAGGAACTTGTCAAAAATGACAATTTTGTTTTGCCTTAAAGAGTGAATCTAGCAGTTATTTCAATGGAATTGAATTATTTCTTTTATTAAATAAACTTTTACTCCAGCCACTTTCCCTACTTTTTGAGCGCTGTTTTTGCTAGGTACCCCGCAGACTAGAGACTTTCTATCGGGCGATAGTTTAGTCGGGTTGGGCTGCTAGCGCGCACACTGAATCAACAAAACAGTCGGGTTGGTGATGAGTGCGCACACTAGAGAACAGTCGGCCAACTGCTCTCGAATGATTTTCCAGTTAATAAACGACCTTTGAAGAGAGCGGTCGCAATGAATGTTGGAACAATATTGTCAAGAAAAGTTATTAGCTGTTAGCTGCAATACTACGAAGGAGAAAGCTATCGCCCGATTAAACGATCGGAAAGTGTGCGCGCGTGGAAGAGCGCTATACTTATTAAGCTATCGGCCGATAGTTTATCGTTAGGATAGTTTAAAGGCAATCGCAAAGCCTATTAAACTTAGCAATCGGCCGATACCGGATCGTTGTAGTATGCGCACTTGCATACATCTTCATACTAATTAAAAGACCGACTGAACTATCGCCCGATAGAAAGTCTCTAGTCTGCGGGGGCTCTTACAAAGACGAAAGTGTTGTCCATGGACACCAGTTTGGTTTAACCATCCGGTGAACCATTTTGTCTTGTCTGTAATACAAATTAGTCTATGTGTACACGACGAAAAGTAAAAAAGTTTACATAATAACGAAACTTTTTTGAAATGCACCAAAAAATTCATGTTATTTATTTACAAAAACTTGCACAGTGACGTAACCTGTTACGAATTTCGAAAAAGAATTTCAGAGAAGTGCCATTCCATACTTGAAAAATACTACCGTGTCTAGGTGTCTAGTTACCCATTACGTCACCCACTACGTCATCAATAGGCATCTACGTCGTCTCTAGACATCTACGTCACACGTTTCGTGTACCTATTGGCCTAAGTGCTGGAGTCTTTAGACGGTAGAATTTGATGATAATTGGGTGTTTATGAAATGAAATTTGTATGGATACGCCACTTCTAGTGAATTCTTGTTCGAAGGTATTCATGGACACGTTGGACGAAATTTAAAAAATCAAGCGGTGAATTTAAACTTGCAACCAAAAATAAAACTTCCTCCTTAGTTAGTGTCCATTACACGTAAGTGATACATGAATATCCTTGTTTCATGAAATAATAGGGTCCTTTTTTCCCATCAGGTCAAATGTTACTTCACGTAATCACACTCTGATTTATACACCCCTTCAATCATTTTTATTTTCGTTACAAACTTTTTTGTGACAATGTTTTTTAGGGGGGGCGAGTAACGTGAAACTGTGAAACTCGAACTTACGATAGATGTTTTCACTTATTTTTTTATGATAGCTCTTTTTATCACAGTAAAAATTAAATTTATTGTTCTCGAAATATTTAAACTCCAATTTTCAGTTTTTTTGGTGTACCCAAGCACAAACTCTAGAAGGAATATTTTTAGTGTCTTTTTTCATTCATTTTATTTATTCCATTTCAAATTAAGTATTTTACCCCTACCCCTCTCAAGACCCCCCTACCCTTACTATATAATATTTCACATGTGATACCTTGGACTGGCGCCGAAGCGTAAGACTGATCATCTTGCCTTCATGTAACAAATGATCAAAATTCTCTGCCCTACACTCTCTGACAGGGGTTGGTCCCCTCGGTTTGCGTCGGAATACTATTCAACTTCGCCACCTATTTCTCCGAAATATTATTTATTTCATATTTTATATGTGCAAAATCAAAAGATTGCATAGATTTTTTTTATATGCAAATTATACGATACTCGCTTGTTAAGAAACTTCTTACCATATGGTGAATAGTACTATTGTAATAAGAGGTGAGTCCGGTCTGCACCCCTCCCCCCGGCTGGTCACGTGATCGGGGGTTGTTGCCACTTCACATTAGAAACGGGAACCGATTCCCATACCTTTCCAGATATATGCGGTTTACTAATGGACCTTTTGCCCACGGCCCACGGCCCACGGCCCACAGCCAGCGTCCTACTAAGCAAAGAGTCTTACAAGAATAACGCAATAATACACTGCATTATTTTGCAAAACGATTTATTCAGTACCTACTGAAAGTTGAATTAACACTACTATTAGAATGCTGAAAGATATTATTAAGAACATACTCCACCACTTTAATTGTTAAGCCGCTTCCATAACAAATATTCCTCGATTTTCTCCTGGAATTTAATCAGCTAAGAGTAATGATTTTTTCACACTTTTTAGATATACAAAGTCACGTCCAGTTGCTCAATCACAGATAACTATCGACGTAGTTTAAAACCGTGCTAACCACGTGCTAGCCCTAACGATTTGATCGATCACAGTGACATTCGTTCGATACCGTGGTATCGATAGCCGAGCATAGCCGATCTGAGCCGAGCGGGGCCGATGCACGCGATATCGCGGCCTTACGTCAAACGTTAAATCAACGCGCGCTTTGTCGGATTTTTTATTATGTCGACTGCTTTTCTCAATATTTGGCTTGCCGAAAACCGGCTAAATTATAATAAAGATTGAATGAATATATGTGCGAATAAGATATATCTCGGGAAATGGCTCGCGACTAGTATGCGCTCGTTTAATAATCCGATCGATAACTTTTAACGCGTGTTCCATTGTGATCGCGAAAACGTTAAACATCCATGGGTAAGAAATCGTTATCACCTGAAACTCTAAACGTACATACACGTCTTATATATATTATCATCTACTTATTATGCTTTTATTAATGTGCCAAGTGCTATTTTCGGAGTTTAGTCAAATAAGATTTGCAAACACCATTAAGATATTACCATGTTATATTATTTCACCTCTACGGGCCTTGAATATTTAATGTCGTCGGTTCATTTACCTCGCGCGTTGGTTACTATTTTTCAGTTCTGAAATTTCAGTTTTCAGGATTTTCAGCATAGGGAAAGTTTTGCATTATTCGTTCAATGTTTTTAAAACATAGTGGGTCATTATCAATTACAGTATTCTTCTTCTTTTTCCTTTGCCACGTTCGTTCCTATGTCGAGATTGTGGACAGCTCCGCCGAGTAAATCCGAGGGATTATCATTGACGATCAAAGCTCGTAGATTTTCAGGACTTCGAATAGAGATAATCCTTTTCTGGGTCATTATACCTTGCTTGTGGGCTTTGTGTTGCCGACGTTCCGGAGCACATTGCAGTGTCCGTCTTCTGGGCTGATGTATGAATATGGTATTATATATTATGTGATCAAGGGGAAAAAGTATTTTTATATATTTTTAAAAATGTATAGGAATATGACTGGATATACCCCTCTGGTACATACTAACTATAGAAAAAATTCGTATATATGGCGAGCCTCCAATAACTTTAATAAAATATATAAAACATTGAATATAGACTTATTTGAGAATAACCATGGTGATGTGCGGCGTTTGCTTTCCGAGTGAAATCACACTTTGTTGATCACATTTTGTTGAGTTAGCATTTTTTTCTTTCTTTTCTACCTTTAAACTTTATTTTATGTACATATAATTTATTTGTAGTACCTAATCTTATGATGAAAATATTTTTCTTTCTTTTTTCCCTTTTTTTGTTACTACCTGTGAAAACCTCTAATTGGTCTACTCAGTTTTCTTTTAATGTTTATTATAATGATTATTTGACTGTTGGTTTTCCTATAAATAAATAAATATTGAATTTAAATTATTCTTGGTTAAACAGTATCAAGATCAGTCTACAAACGAACCCTGGCCGTCCCTAAACACACTCCCTCCCACATACAACACCCTACCCTGAGGCTACAGGAGGCAATGCAAGGTCACCACTTGAAACGAGTGATATTAGAGTGATTTGTTTGACCGTCTTGTGTCACTTTAACGCGGGAAAATTAGGCTACTTTCACTTGTTTTGGAAAATACGAGGGATTGTAACTTTATCCTGCTCCTAAGGTTGCTTTGGAAGGCTGTAGGGCGGTCAACATTGACAGCCATTACTACGCAAACATCACTTTTATAATAGATATCTGTGTTTTTAAACTGTAAAACCTTGATCTAATGTTCTCATTGTCAAGGATGCACGGCCTAATCTGCTATGATTACCTAATTTTTTTACAATGTCAAGTACCTACACTGATTAAAATAAACGTAAATCGATAAGAGTGACTCGGTTTGTACTTAAGATTAGAAGAAACACACGTGTGCCTACATAACGCGAAGAATTCTACTTTATAATTTATATTATATAAAAATTTTTAATTTACAATAGGTATTAATTATGGGAGACTTAAACTAAACGAAAGTGGCTCGTTGTTGTAAGGCACCGAACACTTTGACATGAGAATAATAGGAAGTCAGGACCCTCGATGGGTTCTAGCGAAGACGATAAGGATGAGACTGAATTCATTCACCATTTAACATCTATAATATTATTAGCGTTAAAATGATAGTATTAGTGTACATCAGTGATGCCTGCCGAAAAAATAAATATCAGTGTTGTCTGCGGAAAAAATAATCTCCATCGGTTCTTAAGAGTAGGTACCTACTTGCAAGCTAGAATCGAGTTTTATTATGGTTTTTTAGTATGATACCAATCCGATACAATATAAAAAATTGGATTAACATTATAACATTTCCATTTTAAGCAATTTTCAACCCAATAAAAATTTGAGTTGAGTTGTCAAACGATCAAATACGACGCCATTTTTAAATACGTTTTACAAGGAGGGTGGGATAGAAAAAACTAATTTTACCGGACTACTTATCAAATACTGTAAAAATCCAACCCGGCAAAAATGTTTTAAGACATTTCGTTATTTTAGTTATAATCGAGTTTTATTATGTTTTTATAATGTGATACTAATCCAAAACAACATAAAATATTGGATTATCGTCATATTATTTCCATTTTGACTGTTTTTCAATGCATTAAAATTTTGAGTCGAGATGTATGTTTTTCCAGATTTAAACAATCACTAAAGTAGACCAGATCTTGTCTCGTGGTAGTTCTAATAAATATATACTTTAAATTTTGTCCTAGCTTTTATTTCCTTAATTGTATCTTATTTTAATTGTACCTGTGTATATATGTGTTATAATAATTTTATGTTTGAAATGGACTTAAGTCCGTAAAAAAAAAAAAAAAAAAAAAAAAAAAAAAAATAATAACTGTTACAAACGTGACGCCATATTTCAATGTGATTTAAAAGGGAACAAACCCCTAAGTTTAGCGGCGTTTTAAATGGGATTTACAATATTTTTGTGATAATCAGAGGTGATGAAATGCATTTTCAAACTTAACTGTGATTTAGTAGGACATTTACAATAATCAGGTTTTAAACGGAGGTGATAAGAAAGGGCCTTAGCCAATCAACTAAAGGTGGAACAACCAAAAATCGAGGCGCGGAAGCGCCGAAAAGCCCCGCAGGGCTAGCATTTAACAGTCGGCTTACTATGAAAAGGCTAAATTTATGGTAAATGTAGATATTATTCTACTCTCGTACTAATGGAAAAAAATGAGGGGATTAGAATCTACTTTTCTCGCCATTTAGGGTGTATGTATGCTTGTCGGTGGGGTGTATGGTCCTCACATGTTGTAGGTTTAGATACCTTTTATAATTAAGTATGTCATTAAAATAAAGCGGGTTAAAAAAGTATAACATTTCGTAGTCTTGTATAGATTGTACGGATTTAAAAAAGTATTAGTGTGAAGATTTTATATTAAGTTCTCTAAAATAAGGTACATTTTTTTGACAGGGAATTGTGCAAAATTGCCAAAGCTTAAAGACTGTTAACAAAATTTATGGACAGCTCTATAGTTATCCGTTACATTGGAAATCATATTATGCATTTCATCATCACCGGAAATGTGGATAAGGACATTGAGAGAAGGGTTAGTGCCGGAAACAGAGTTAATGGTGCCTTGAAATCGATAGTGGCAAATAAGAACTTATCGAAAGAAGCAAAATTGGCAGTACACAACGGAGTTCTGGTACCAACCCTTATGTATGGTAGTGAAGCGTGGTGTTGGAAAAAGAAGGATGAAAGTAGACTGAATGCTGTTGAAATGCGATCTCTCAGGCGAATGTGTGGTAAGACTATGTATGATAGGTGTACAAATGTCGAAATTAGAGCAGAGTGCAAGGCTGAGAAAAGCATTATCGACAAAATTAAGAAAGGGCTTTACGATGCTTAAATGCAAGTGTGCCTGGATGTAGAAGCCGCGGAAGGTCGTGAAAGACATGGCATGACCAAGTACGTCAAGTACTTAAAAGTGGTCATGTGAAAAGTCGGAATAATCGGCGTATGTGCATGAGAAGATGTATGAATGTAGAGGAAGCAAAGGAAGTCTGTCAGGACAGAGTGGTATGGCGTTCTATCCTCTCTGCCTACCCCTACGGGGAAATGGCGTGATGGTTAGTTAGTTAGTTAGTTCATCACCATCCTTCTATATTCGTTTCTTCGATATATGTTGGAGGATATGGATTCTACAAACGCACAAACTACCCCCAAGCTAAGCGACCGACCGCCATAACCAACTTCAAAGCGTCTCCTAAAATTCGTATATTTGTTTTGATCTAACGTAGTCGATACCAGCTCGTGCATTATCATGGCCATTGTAAAAAAATAATTTCAGAAAAAAATGATAAAATGAATGTTTTTGTTTTCGTTGACCCGGTCTAGTGAATGCGTGGGCGGTAGCATAATGTAAGTAGGCAGGCAATAACCAGGTAGGTACCGGTACCTATCTCCGAATTGTCCACAGCCAGCCCCCTTCCGGGCAGTTGACGACACTGACGTCACACGCCCGTTGGCTTCCCCCCCGACCCTCGACCAGGCCGCGCCCAAATCGCCCACGAGCCACTAATGAAGGCCACGAGAGGTCCACTTCTGACTGATTGCACAGCTTGTTTTTGTAACGAAGTGTAGGTACGTCCATTGTCCATGTCCATAGTAAGCGCTTCAGAAAATACAGTAAAAAAAAAAAATAGGCAAAACTTAACAATAGGCGAACATTTAGCATTATACCCGCTTTATATGGGACAGTTTCTTGTTCAGAAAACTACACAGTTTCTTGTTCAGAAAACTGTGCAGTCTGTCAAACTTCTGTCAAAAGACACGCTA
Source organism: Micrasema minimum (assembly GCA_022494985.1). Taxonomy (NCBI): domain Eukaryota; kingdom Metazoa; phylum Arthropoda; class Insecta; order Trichoptera; family Brachycentridae; genus Micrasema; species Micrasema minimum. Next base: position 17,815 of record JAGVSP010002545.1, read on the forward strand.
AATATGTGTATTTTTGAAACGCGATTGTAAGTTATTATCGTATGTTTGCTCTCAGGAAATTGTATATTTAGCTAATAATGTAAATATGTTATTGTTTTTTACGTATTTAAAAGCATACAATAAACCAATGTCTACTTAAACGTTTACATAAAAAACATTGACTGTCATGTCCGCTTAAATCTGACACTAGCACACAGTTTTTTCATGCAGTTTTAGCTTTATACGGGACCGTTTTCAGACTGCACGAAAACTGTTAGTAAACTGCGCCATATAAAGTGGGCTTTAGAATAAAGGAACACATGAGATGCCTTAATAATAACAATTTTTCTGAATTTGCTGAACACATCATTTCACATAATCATTCCTTTAATTTTGAAGACGGAATCAATTTTTTAAATTCAAATAAAAGAGGAAATATTCTCAATAATTTAGAAAATTTTTGAAATAAAAAAAATCTGTAAAATTAAATTTAAATAAAATTAATAACCAATTAAATTTAAGTAATAGCCCTATGTTTAATATCTTTCCCATCCCTACTCATCTACCCACCCCCCAAATACCCCTACCGCTACTCCCTCATCCGTAGCCACACCCACTTATTAGGTACTTATTCTATATAATTTTTACTGTTAAGTTTTTAGTTGATAAGTAGCCCTGAGGATGACCAGTAGGTCGAAACTAGTTGGCTAAGTGTATAAAATAATAAAAAAGTGAATAAAAAAAACAAAGTTTTTAATTTTATTTATTCAAGTTAAAAAAAAAAAATAGTTTTAACAAAAGTAGTAATCTTTCTTGGTATTGTGCTATTTTATATTAACCCTTGAAGAACTGTGCTAAAAAGCTTCTTTGGAACGGTTTTTTATCAGGGTTTATACTAGCGGAGATCTCATGATTTTTTAACATATTTATTTTTGTTTTATTCTTTTATTTATTTACATGGATGTTTTAGCACTGCCACGTAGTGGTTAAATAATACTGAACTTCATTTCTGGTTTCAATAGTACCTTACAACGCAAAACAATTTGGTGTCAAAATATATTTTTTTTAAATCGGTTGAATAGTTGGGGTGTTATAATCTGCTCGGCGTGAAAATTAATTTTATTATCTATTTTGTAATCAAAATTTATACGATTTTTTTAAATAAAATTACTCAAATTAATTTAGAATAATGTATCTACTAGCTAGGAACAAGTTATGATGTTTTATAGTGGTTTCAACATTCGCAATTTATATTCTATAGGACTACCCACCTCAGCCTACCCGACAAAGAAAATTGTTCTGTTTGCCTTTCTTCTTAACAACACAAACTCATTATTAACCAAACAGACAGACAGATATATTCGCCTACATCATGACCACAACGCAACGTTGTGAACACTTTTAATGATCAAATATTATTCTTTCTTTGCCGTTATTATTTTTATATTTTACTGTCTAAGCTTCTACTTTCATTAAAGCTGTCTGCATATCACTATATTTAAATGATAGATTAAGCATATCAGTATGGACGAGATGGCAAACTTTTTTCGTTATTTTCGATTAATTATCAACAGTAGACGTCCAGGACGCCGAGAACCTGATTTCTTGTAAAATAGGCAAGCATGGTTAAGGCTCTCGGGAGTCATACGTAGTATATGGCCCAGCCAGCCGAAACGCCTTCGCCGTATGATAGGTGATACCAAGAGTTGCTGCGTCCGTCACCTCACCTCTGTGCTCCTTACAAAGTCAAACCGCCAATTTGCGTTTGTTTTATTAAGCGTATTCGTTATTCAGTATTCGTCAGTTCGACGAAGGTTAGGTGTCCAGGGTAATTTACTTGTATCTACAATAAATATTATGGTATGTTATCTGATCCTCGTATCCAGTTTTGAATAGCGGTACAGGGTACAGGTCACCTAAGGACCCCGTAGGCAGTTTGACAAGCGGTACAGTACAGGGTACAGGTCCCCTAAGGATCCTTTATTTTTAATTAGAAATAATGGCTACCGTGACCTTGCTTCCTGTTTCATTTCAGGGATTCCATTCATGGAACACGCAAACAAAAAACTCACTAATCTTGATAACACATAAATATATAGTATAGGTATCTTTATCTATATGGTTGGTGCGTCTATTCATCACAGAATCAAGTATTCTACGCGGGTTCATTTTGAGGGAAATATTTATCAAAATTTTGAGTTACCTACAAGTTCTGCTTACGACCTACATATACCTACGTTACACATGATATTTCTCGCGTTCGAATTGTATGTAACTTAAGTATCGGCCGTTGGAATTCCGATGTTGTCCGTTTCTGATAATCGATGAAGAATATTGTTATGGCTACTGCGAAGTTCCACTTGACGCCCGCATTCAAGTTCTCTATTGTGACTATAATATTGTTATTGCTTTACACATGTATTATGTCGATGCTTCACAGTCCGATCAACCCGAATTTACATAGTAAAAAGTGCTTTTTGTTTCGTACGTTGTTAGCTGGGATTGCGATATTGCGAAAGACTGGCCAATTTTTTTAAATTTATATATTTGCTCCAGATATTATTGATATCCCAACAGAGATAGAGAAACTCTGGTAACGAATGTGGATTATCTATGCGTCATTGGCTGGGCCACTTGATGTATTACAACATTCCCCATTCCGCCCGTCATCTGATAACCATATATGACAAATTTTGAAACTTCTATTAAACTCGCGTTCAACGCATCACATTACAAGTGAATTTCTCCCTGTTGACATCTGTTGAGAGATAAAGATTGTTAAGCATTTTTGGCAATCAATCTTTATTGGTGTAGGTAAGGCTCATCCGAACATTCAATAAATGACATTATACAACTCTAATATAAATAATAATCATTTAATTAGTTTATTTCCTGCTTTCAACTTGACGATTTTTAATACATACCAACGATGATAAGTGTATTTTACGTATGACAGATTAAAAGTTTATATCAATATTGTCCTTCTTGCATTTTCAATCGGTTTGGTTTCAAAACGTTGCTGACGAGTTTTTGAGATTTAATTGCAATCAAGTGCGTTTTAAGTGCAATCAATTTCTTTACACATATTTGTTGCAATTAACAATCTGTTCCTTAACAATCAATCAGTATATATTTATGAATAAGTGGGTGCCATAAAACATGCAAATGTATTCACAATTCACAAGTACAACTCTATAATACATTCAGAAATTGAATCCAGCTACAAACTTCCTGACATTGAATTTTCAATTACAATGGACATCCCAACAAAGATGAGAAGTTCGGAAGGGAATGTGGATATCAAGGCGTTTACAGGGCTATTGACCTGTTATTGGCTGGGTTAAGTGGCCACTTGTGTATTACAACATTGTATGTTCAATTATTGACGTTTCGGTGGAACGTAGAACTCGTTTACATCTCGAATATGATATTTTATTTATGTTAAAATCAAAAAAACGATTTTTTTTGGTTCTACGTGATTTTATTAAGTTAGTGACAATTGTTTCGCCTTGTAAGGGCATTATCAAACTGTTTGATAATGCCGTTACAAGTTACACAGTTTGATAATGCCCTTACAAGGCGAAACAATTGTCACTAACTTAATAAAATCACGTAGAACCAAAAAAATCGTTTTTTGATTTTAACATAAAATATCATGGAGTTCTACAAAATAAATGCCATATCAATCAATGATATTTTATCTTGCTAAAATGAATAATCAATAACTGCTGAAGGTTTTGTTTATTTTCCAAATCGAAAATAACAAAAACAATTGTACAACATTTTGGGTCGTGTCCAAATACTTGCACACAAATCTGGATTTTATCCCAAGACGGGAGTAGGAATATATTTTTATTTATATCCCTACAGAGATGAGGTAGAATTTTTTCAAATTCAGGAATATGGATATTCGAGCGCTTACAGATACAAAATCAAAAAATGTTACCTGGTGTGGATATTCGCTAATAAGCGGAATGGGAATGTTGTAGTACCTACATAAAGTGGCCACTTAACCCAGTCAATGACAAGGTCATAGCCCTGTAAACGCTCGAATATCCATATTCCTGAATTTGAAAAAAATCTACCTCATCTCTGTAGGGATATAAATAAAAAAATAAAAACAATTGTTATAAAACCCCCTTTTTTTAGCTATACTAATGGCTCCTTTTAAGCATGGGCATTGCTCCATGCCATAAAATACTAATCTTTTATGCACTGCTATTTTTAGGATATAAATAACCTTTTATTGGTTTATTTTACTTTCTAATGTTATTAATAACTGTTGGTTTTCCTATTAATATATGAAAAGCTTTTCAATTTCGGCTGGTCCCAAGATAAAACAGTTGGTTGGCTTATCGTGGTTGTCTGAAGAGGCGTTAGTAGTCATAATTGCGATAGGCATTTCGTTAAAATCTCGAGATATGTATCCGATAGTTTAGCTCAGAGAATAGAGAAGCTGACCGGTGATCAGAAAGACCCAGATTCAAATCCTAGAGCGAACGGTTATTTAATTTTCAAGTGATTTGACGAACGCACAAAGCAATTGTGATTTTTTCTATCTTTCTCTTGATTTGTAAGATTTAAAAAAAATTAACTTAATTTTAATACGCTGTATTCTTGAAACATGATATTTACCGCCAAAATGTATATTTTGACTCTCGCTGAATGTGTTAAAGTAGATAAATATGGGGAGGCTTTTCTTTGATTCCCCAAACGAATGTTTCCCACCTCGCCGACTCTGCGATAGTTTAGAGTTTTAGAGGCACCTAAGTCTTCTAAAATTAAAATATCTATGCACAATATGTTGAGGTTTATACAAATATTGTTAAAGCCCACTTTATACGGGACAGTTTACTGAGCAGTTTCTTGATCAGAAAAACTACACAGTTTCTTGTACCGTTTTCTGACCAATAAAAAACTGCGCGTGTGAATTTTACCTTTACACGGCACAGTTTACTGTCTGTAGGCATGCGCAGAACCATAGAATACACAGTAGGACTGCCATAAATGTTGCCATACTAATAATCTCTATCGTCGCCTATCTTATCGATTTTTTGCAGATCTATCGATTTTGTGGAGATTTATTGAATCTACTGAAAATGTACAACCGATTTACCGATTTTGGAGTCATTTTAAATTGAAAGCATTTATTTTTATGCATTTATAAGCGCAGATAAATTCAACATATTAAAATAACCTTAGGAACTTCTACCGATTTTACAATTTGGCAACATTACTCATCTGTCAAATAATAGTCGTTATTCGATATTTTGAATTTCAATCTAGGATTTCAGTTCATATTATTTATTATAACATTATATTCATATTCGCCATCATAAAAGTTTATCAAAGTTTATTTGTAATATTTACCGATACTATTGAATATTATACGTATTTATACTGTCGTAATCGCCGCGGGTTTTGATGCGCGCGCCGAAACTGTGCGAAAAAATGTGTGGTATTAGCGCACAGTGAGAATCTGACACTAGCACACAGTTTTTCATCCAGTTTTAGCTTTATACGGAACAGTTTTCAGACTGCACAGGAAACTGTGTAGTAAACTGTCCCGTATATAGTGGGCTTAACACGTAATATTGTCAGTTAGGAATCGTCAAGTTTTTCACGATAGTAATGATTATTTGCGCTCCCAGCGAGTTGTTTTAGGAATTAGTGGGACGGCTGGCGGTATCAGCGCCACTCCGAGATAAGGAACCAGATCTGTCTGATTCTCTCTCCTCCGTTCTGTGTTCTCCGTACTCCGCGCTCCGGTGGCCTTGCTGAGATAATGCTGTTTACCGGCTCTATAGTCTAAAATTAATCTAACATATCAATCCCCTCCTGGTAATCATTTACTTTCTTCTGTACACGGACGCAACGTACTATTCATTAGCTTTGAGAAATCTCATGCCTGAACTTTGAGAAAAATATTCATATCGAGTGAATTATTCCGTTTCTGAAAAATGTGAACATATTGTTAGGTATTATGACTATTCTAGTATTCGATAGGTATTCAGTACAGGTTGCCTTTAATCCACGCTTCCTTACTATCCGCATTTCAAGCTTTTAATTCTGTTGTCGAATCCGCTAAATTTCAGAAAATTTCATGTGACTGTGTTAATCTATATTTTAGGTTTTTAAACATACCAATCACATTTGATTTATATTTAATGTTGACATTCCTTGGTGGTATTCCATGATTTAATTATTTTAAAACAACTAGGTAATAAAAGTTAAATAAAAATACTTGGTACACTTCCACTTATATTTATTTCACTTCACAAAGGTCTATTAACACAACATACCCGTAACGGGACGTACCGTACCGTGTTCCATACAGCCCCAGTCAATAGATGAATAATAATATCATAACAATCGGCCAACTTATATTTATTCTATAGAAATAGAATTTACCTATACTGCCTGGTTTCGGGAGTAAAGTTCTCCCTTCGACTGGTGAAAAGACACTAAATTAGAATACAGATATACAAAAAAAATTAATTGCAATACTTAATAATCTAGACACAAGTATTTCAATTTCATTTTTCTGTATATCTGTATTCTAATTTAGTGTCTAATCAGTCGATGTGAGAACTTTACTCCCAAAACCAGGTAGTGTAGGTAAATTCTATTTCTATAGAATAAACCAATAGTAACACATAACATCGTTTTATTTAATCATAATTCATTATGAAGTGTTACAAAGTGAATACCGAATCAATCAACAAAATTTTATTGAATTTATGTTCTATTACTTTGTCAGTCTTTTTTTTTTTTTTGTTTTCGATATTTTTATAAACAGAAAAAGGGCTCTTTTTCTACTTTTCTGAAAATTCTGACTTAAACTAGCGTCCTATTCATCAGGAATTTTGATATAACCTTCCCTGGACATTACTCATAAGTTGTAAAAATAATTTAAAAAAACATCGGATTTAATTTAATTTAATTCGAGTAAGAGCGAAATCTATGCGTATTTAGACTAGGGTATCAATAGATCCATATAGACTGGGTTATCCATATTCCGTGTTCCATAACACGGAAAAAAGCAACAAGTCACGGACATGTGTGAATAGACTTTAAGTCTGCATTGTATCAACTATACCCAGTATTCTGGGAATTTTGACCACTTTTCATCTCTCATGAATGGACCCATCTACTATGTGGGAAAATCACATACATAATTTATTATGTACGAGCTGGTGTTTATGTTGTTTAAAGTATTTGCGCTTCCTAGAATATTTATTAATTTATGCGATTGAGCCTCTGTGTCATCGAAACCACATAAGTTTCATAAGTAAACTATTTATCGGTATACTATTCTCGTCAATGGTGCATAGGCAGTGAGTCTTGATAATTTGTTACATGAAGGCAAGATGATCAGTCTCACGCTTCAGCGCCGGTCCAAGGTATCACGTATGAAATATTTTCATGCGAAAATCACATTCAAATCAATATTTCATATTGACCCCCATCGGGAATCGAATCCGCGACCTCATGCATGGCAGCCAAACGCGCTACCGCTATGCCACGAGGTGGACAAGAATAATCTATTTGCTTTCAGTCTACTTTACACAAACCTGCGGTGCGATTCTCTAAGGTTTTAGACACTTCTGCGCATACGATATCAGTACAAAATCGTATGCGCAGTAGTTTAAAAAACACTTACAGAATCGAAGCGCTGGAGTCATTATTGGCTTCGAACAAGAATTCGCTAAAAGGGGCGATTCCATTAAAAAAAATTAAAAATATGCGCTTAATTGGGTTCTTCCCGATTTCTTATTTTTTATTTTAAAAAATTGGTTGAAAAATTACAATATCTAGGGATTTTTAATTTTTTTTTTACGATGTCATATGAATTTTCTAGCGCTTTTTCAAATCGCTCGCAAAATCCTCCATTTGGCGCGCATGCGGTGTGACGTCACAGCAATATAGGCGCTCATTGCGGAATGAATTTCACGCCTTTCACGGTCGACGGGTATGACTTCATTAGCCAATAACGGGCGTTAAAAATCACTCGTATTTTCGTTTTTTTTAAAACATAAATTTATAAATAAAAACCAAATTTTTGATCATTGTGTTTTATATCGTTGAAATTGTAAAAATATACTTGAAATATTTACAACGTTTTCAAGGATATTCATGCTATCGGGAAGAACCCTATTTCATAATTAATTTCATAACATCACTTATCAAATTGCATCATCTAAAGATTCCAGCACTTAGGCCAGTAAACGAAACGTGTGACGTAGACTTCTAGTGATGACATAGATGCCTATTGATGGCGTAGTGAGTGACGTAGTGGGTAACTAGACACTTCATACACGGTCACTTCTCTGATATTCTTGTCCGAAGATTATTGGCTTTATCATCGCTATCCTGAGAAGTAATCTTTACCAGTATCGTGGCGGTTCTGTGTCATCTCGCAGGACTTTGGGACTGGTGGAAAGTCCAAGGAAGTGACGTGTACCTAGACAGGCAGGTACCAGGAACGGCGGAGGTCTGCCCTTGGCAGTGCAAGTTGCAAGTTGTGAGTAACCTAGTACCCTATAGTACACCATAATAGTCCCCCGCGTGGGTGTTGCGGTCAGATTAAGGGTAATCTATTACCTACTGATCTCGAGTCTCGAGTAAACGTGTATTGTGCATAAATTTATCCCGATTAGCGTGCAAACGATATAATGTATACTTAGTTGAAAATTATAAATTCAATACGGTTTTCATAATAATTTATTAGTGGAATTTCGTGTAAATGTATAATTTTTCGCAATCAATCAAAAATAACGAGTTGATTTTACTCATTGCCACTATTTTTATTCTTCATTTTTATTTGATTCGCCTTAAATGGTTTCCAGTTCGGGTGAGATTTTTTCATTAATTAATTTAATTATTTAATATTTTAATAATAATTTTAATAATAATAATTTAATTATAATCCGCCTCTTAGCACAGTGGTAGCGCATTTGGCAACCGTGCATAAGGTCGCGGGTTCGATTCCCGTGAAATATTTATTTATGTGATTTTCAAATAAATATTTCATGTGTGATACCTTGGAATGGTACTGAAGCGTATGACTGATCATCTTTTTATTTTTATTTTATTTCATTTAACCACCTCAACAATAATTACTTGGAGGCACAATTTACAGAGGGGAACAACGTCACAAACACCCAGGCTTGAAAAAATCAGTAATTAAAAAAAAAAAGAATTTTTTAAAGAAACATTTGAGCTCTCATAATATATACTCAAATATTTCAATTTCGGGCTGCTTTCAAATAGTTGGAAATAACTGTGCCAGAAAGCAGGAAACAAGTTGTGCTGGAGTGGGATTCGAACCTAGAGATTCTAATCCGGAATCCCCGAATCTACCACTAGACCACAACACGGTTATTACCTTCATGTAATAAAGGGATGTGGATACACTGCACTTAGTTTACCGATGCAGTGCCCTATGCACCATTGGGTGCGGATAAGGTAATGAAGTAGTAAGTAGTATTATTATTGAACCCCCTTGTTAAGTTTAGTGTGCCTGAAACTAAAAATATTAAGTGTTTAATGAGATCCATGATTTTTAAACATTATTTCATGTTTTAGATATTAATATGAAAGCAGTTATAGTTTTATTTTTTTACAATTCGTAATAGTTTTTTTTTCGTGTATAATTCTTTCGTATTTAGTGAACACTGTATTTCCGTATTCCCTTATTAATTAGAATTAAAAATGAGTTGATATTTATCGTAAAATAAAATAACTGATAGCGTCGAGTTAGAAAATGCGTACGTACCGGAGTGTGATAACCTCTGAATAGTCAACTTTGTTGTAAGTGATGATTGGTACAAAAACACTATACTACTAATGACCAATAATTTGTTAAGTACGTAATCGTGCTAGGCATTTATCTGATAAAAACATTCGCGAAATGTTTTTTTGGCCTTGTAGTATTTATGTAATTTACTTCTTAGTCGAATAAAAAACTCTGTTAGCCTCGTGGGGTTTCACTTTCAGAGCCCATCTTTCGAAAAAATTCACAGCCGAAACACCACCTCAACTAAAGTATTTTATGTTCACAAATATAGAGTTTTGTGTATGAAAATTGTGTTATTTTGTACTACTATTTTTCAGTTACAAGTCATTTGACATAACATTTAAGCTAGAATTACATACATTTTTATTGAATCTCGATTTTTTATTTTATTTTTTATTTACTTTAAAAAATCTTATAAAACATTACATGTATTACTCGTATATTCCCAGGAGTTATAAAAACTCATTTTGGGACCGGTATTATTCACATTTTTAATTACATATGCACAATCGGAATAATTCACAGTCGGAATAATCGACGTGCGTGCATGAGAAGATGTATGAATGTGGAGGAAGCAAGAGAAGTATGCCAGGACAGAGTGGTGTGGCGTTCTATCCTCTCTGCCTACCCCTTCGGGGGAAATGGCGTGATGGTTAGTTAGTTAGTTACAATCAAAAAGAATAAGAAAGACGATTCAAAATGAACACATTCAATCTTAATCCTAAACATCATATCTATCATTGAAAAACATATTTAAATACAGATATTTAAGGGCTCTACTATGTATTGCTTTATTTATTTTTATTTCGTGGGGTAGATTATTATATTGGGATCGAGAAATGTTCATTAGGGATTTTTTACCGAATTTTGTGGATCGAAATTTGTTTTTTCATTTTAAAAAAAAAATTGTTTCCTTTTTTTTTTTTTTTTCCCAAAACCCCTTTTTTAAAAAAATTTTTTTTTTTTCCCTTTTTTTAAATTTTAAATTTTTTTATTTTTTTTTTCCCCCTTTTTTAAATTTTTAAAAATTAAAATTTTTTTTTTTTTTTATTTTTTTTTAAAAGGGGGTTTAAAAAATTTTTTAAAAAAAAAAAATTTTTTAAAAAATTTTTTTTTTTTTAAAATTTTTTTTTTTTAAATTTTTAAAAAAAAATTTTAAATTTTTAAATTTGGGGAAAAATTTTTTTTTTTTTAAAAAATTTTTTAAAAAAACCCCCAAAAAAAATTTAAAAAAAAAAAAAAAAAAAAAAAAAAAAAAATAATTTAAAAAAAAAGGGAAAAATTTTTTAAAAATTTGGCCCAAAATTTAAAAAAATTTTTTTCCCCCTTTTTTTAAAAGGGAAAAACCCGGGGGTTTTTTTTTTTTTTTTTAAAAAAACCCCCCCCTTTTTTAAAAAAAACAAAATTTTTTTTTTTAAAAGGGGGGGAAAAAAAAAATTTAAAAATTTTTTCCCCCCGGGGTTAAAAAGGGAAAAAATTTTTTGTAAAAAAATTTTTTTTTTTTAAAATTTTTTTTAAAAAAATTTTTGTTTTTTGAGAAAAAGTTTTTTTTTTTTTTAAAAAAAAAAAGGGGGAAAATTTTATTTTTAAAAAAATTATTTTTTTTTTTAAAAAAATTTTTTTTTCCCCAAAAAGGGGGGTTTTTTTTTTTTTTTTGGGGTTTTTTTTTAAAAAAAAATTTTTTTTAAAAATTTTTAATTTTTTAAAAACCCCAAATTTTCCCCTTTTTTTTTTGGGGAAAAAAACCCCTCCCTTAAACCAATTTTGGGAATTTTTTAAAAAAAAAATTTGAAAAAAAAATTTTTTTTTTTTTTTAAATTAAATTTTTTTAAAAACCCAAAAAAAATTTTTTTTTTTTTTTTCCCCAAAAAAACCCCTTTTTTTTTTCCCCCGGGCCCCTTTTTAAAAAAATTTTTTTTAAAAAGGTTTTTTTTGAAAATTTTTTTTTATTTTTTTAAAAATTTGTTTTAAATTTCCCCCAAAAAATTTTTTTTTTTCTTTTTTTTTTTTTTTTTTTTTTAAAAAAAAAAAAAAAACCCCCCGGGGGGTTTTAAAAAAAATTTTTTAGGGTTTTCCCCTTTTTTTAAAAAATTTTAA
>JAGVSP010002546.1:0-29514 GCA_022494985.1 Micrasema minimum
TTTATCATAGACTCTAGACTTAAGACTAATCTAGAATAAATAAAACTGTCAATGTCTCTGAATACAAAAATAAAACACTTATTTTCAGTACAACTGGCAATTGGGGATTTTTATTGGTAGAAACAAACACAAAATAATTTGTCGTATTAAGGATTAAAGTAATATGAACAATTACCATATGAAATCAAATGTTCGAAGAACTAAAGTAAGTATTAACTATAGCGTAAAAATATTATGAGTAGAAATGAAAAATTTAGAAAAAAATGTATTATGCTGGCTGTATGAAATAAGTTTTTAAAGCTAAATAAAATGTACAAACAAAAAACGAAAAAATCCGAAATATCGTTTTGAAAACACCAAATATTCAGGTAGAAACCTGAGGAAAATTTTCTGTTACAAATCGTCAGAATAAATACATTGTTTTATCATAACGCCTCGTGTCTTGTTAGGGTTGTGAAGGCTGTGAGAATACAGCACGAAGCGACAGATGATTACGATAAAAGGTAGCGATACTTGATAGCATCAAACAAACACACCCCTATGTGTAAGGAACTTTCGCATACAAACAATGTTAGACAAAAGGTTGACCCACTTCTATTACTCGACTTACCCCCTGTAACTTGTCTTTCTATAGAAATATAGTCAGACCTTACAATAAACTATCGAAGATATTTTAATAATAATTGACTTCAAAAATGCGTCACAACTGCTTCATATCTCATTTACATAGATACGTTGGTGATCGCATTGCTCTTTTAGTTGGGTAGGTACGCAACAAAAGACTTTTGGGTCCTTGAGGTATATTTATACGAAAACGGTGCTATATAAAATATCCATAATAATAATAATAATAAAAGACCCATTTGTTCTCTAAATCTTTTGATTAATTTTGATAATTGTATTTTCTACTCAGAAATTGAGTTTTCATTCATATTAAATTTCCCGAGTTGTTAAATTCAATATTTGAAGCGCCCTTGAGGTATATTTATACGAAAACGGCGCTACATAAATGATTTATAATAATATTAATAAGAGTAAACAACGACAACATAATAAATTTATCATTTTTAGTATGTCCAAATTCTTGCACGCAAATCTGGATTTTTTCCTATGACGGGAGTGGGTATATTATTTTTTTATATGTTTACAGGGATGAAGTTTTTTTTTATTTCTACGGGAATATTCAAGCGTTTACGACCTGTAATTAATTGGGTTAAATGGACACTTGACGTATTACAACACCCATTCCGCTAATTAGAGAATATCCACATCAATCAAAAATATTAGCTGGTGTGAATACAAGCGATGAAGCGACCGGCCGCCAGTTCCTGTGCATCTTTCCAAGTCAGGTCTACGTCCCGTAATTCACATAATTAATATTTCCCCATATCTAAAGAAAATGTAATAAAAATACTAAACATATTTTTAAAGGCTGATTTTTTTAGGCTGCTAGATCACAACTCGTCTCGCAGCTAATCTAAAAATCCATAATAATATGTACAGTGCAATAACTGTGAAATAGTAACATAATTAAAATAGAAGTTCCACAAATATTACTTTCCGATGTTATTTGAATGACTAACCCAGCTCAGAATTAGCGCGGGAGGAGATTTCCATCTTGTTATCATGTATTAATAGACCTTACCTTGGACCCACAACCATTTCTCGAATCTTTTCTTTTTCCTTCCAAAATTATGCAAATTCTCCGTCGTATTGCATTTCATTCCAACCGATAAATGATAAAACACATAAAAAACGCGTAATAATGATATTATTCATAACACAAACCATAAAAAAGTTATTTATCTCATATTCAACAGACTAGAAGTGGATATTAAAAATATTTATAGAAATTATTAAAGCTAAAATGGAATATGCTCTTACGTTGAACCAAACATGTGTATCTACCCATATTGCACATAATATTTTGGTTATTTGGTTTGGCAAAAAGGTTTTTGTTGGCTTTCAGATACTTCTATTAACCGGCTATTTTATAATCGTACAAATATTTTAGGCCATAGGTACTAGGCTTAGAAAGTAGTCGCATGCTAATCCTCTAGTAAAATTGCAATAATAGTAATAATAGTTTTGTGTATGTAAGTGATAAATAAATACAAAAAAACAACTCTTTTATTTATCATAAAAACAGGCTAAACCTACGTGTTTTGATATATTTTTACAACATAAAACAATATGTATGGAGCACCATTTCAAAGGTTCGAGGCGGTTTGACTAAAATTTTCTGAGCTTAAAGGGTTACAAATCATTTGCAGTTATTAGAACCGGAAGCCAGTGGTCATGAATTCTATTATAAAAATACTTACTAAATTTAGATGAACTAATTATGAAATGCTCCACATTTTCTATAGAAGCATTACTTTGACATGTCATGACAAAGCTAAATAAATTTCACGTGCAAATCAACGGGATGTTTACGTAACTACTGTCAAAACAGCTGAGCCAAGATGGCGGCCGACACAGCCTCCGGTCTGTCTCCATGGCAACCTCTCGCACCACGAGGGAGGGGGAAATAGAGAGAAAAGGATATACGAATTAGAGAGGAAAAGGAGATATTTTGCGATCGATGGACACATTATCTACCAATATTAGAAAAAAATTATTATGAAATATGAAAAAATCAATATAAAAGATTATTTTTAAATAAAACGAGGATTTTTTTTAATATTCCGACTTCGGGTTTCATCGGGTCTTCAATTAATTTTTTTTAAATGTGTAGGCTAGGAATTGATAAATCTTTTAAATATATGAATTGTTTGATAAGGTAATATTTAATGTGGAAATATCAGAAAAATATTTTCTAAAAAAAAATTCTCCCAAAGACCCAGAACGCCAAATTTCCAAAATCATCCATTTTGAAGAGGCGCATTTTAGTGATATTTAACCCCATTTCGTTTACTTTTATTTTATTTTAAAACTGCAAAAAAAATAAGTTTGAGAAATACAGAAGACTTGTGCGAATTACAATAATTTTTTAGAATTATGCTTTTTTGCTCTCAGGAACAAAATTTTTTAATAAAACAAATTTACACACAAAAAACTAAAATCTTAATTTTAAAAGGTGGTAAAACAGCAATATCATATATTTTTTAAATAAATATTTTACAGTAAATAAAAAAAATTATAGGTGCAAAACATTTCAGTTGGTGTTGTTGCATCTGAGGTGTTGCGCGCGCAGGCTCTGTTTTCCTCCCCACACATTTCCCGGAAAACTCATTCAGCAGACTTCACATCGGGGGTCAACGTCAGCCTGAAACCACCCCTTTAAATACAGCCTTTTATCTCAAATATCTTCAGTCGTACCGTACCTCTAGTGACAGTGGAACCTGAAATTTCAGTGAGATTGTGAGATGGTTTCTTGCAGGTAAGTTTCGTGAAGTATTAACACTGATCTGAAATTAGATTTAAGATGAAATATGGAAGCTGTAAATGCTTGACCTAGATTAAGAGATATTTTCAAATGAATCAAGAAAACAGATTCTTTTAGATTTCTTTTTTTTTTCAACGTAAATGTATGTAAGATAATTTATTGCATTTGATTTATTGAAAGTCGAGACAATTAGTAGGTAATTACGTAAAGTATATAGGTAAGTCAAAATATAAAGTATTATATTTATGATTGTGTTGGATTAACACCTAGAATCCTTGCTATTTAAATAGTCGTCAATTTTATAATACACTTTCTTGCACAAGATCTTCTTAATTTTCTTTGTGAATTTTTCCCCGTCAAAATCTAAATATTTGAGGGAATCTCATTATAAATACGTATACAGTCCCCCAGGAAAGAGTTACCAGTTTTATGCAGTCTTAATTTGGGGAGGTTTAGGTAGGCTTAATTTCTAGTGTTGAAGAAATGACTATCACTAACCTTAGAAAAATTATCATTTTTTTTGCGAGCATACATAATATTTTCATAAATGCATTGGCTTGCTACTGTCAAGATATTAATATTTTTTAATAATACATTCCTTAAGGAATATAAATTTAGCGAAAGGCTCTTTTTTCAATACGGATATTGCTTGAATTATTATTGAGATAAATTTAACGTTATAAAATGACTTTTTCCAAATTATATTTTAATCAATTTGCTGATATGTCTTTGGAAATGCAATTGATTTATTTTATCCAAATCGAATTTTACTAAAACAAAATGACGTATACTTTTTATCAAAAGATTTAATTAAAGAAAAATAAAAAATGATACAATAAATATTTTGTTTACCATATGGTGGTTCTTATGTTATTTATGTAAAATGTAAAGAATCATGTTTAGATTTTATTTGCATCAGTTTATTAATAATAGCCTTTTTCGAAATCTGCTTAGATGTTTATGTAAGATTTAATCTAATAAAATAGATTTGTGTACAAATAAAATAGTTTAAACCAGTTTGTAGTTAAGGTCTCGGATTCAGGATTATAAAATTCGTGGGTTGAAATCTTGCTCCACCTCAACTTTTTTCCTACTTTCTGGAACAGTTATTTTCGTCAATTTTAAAGTAGCGCCGTTATTCAAATATTTGGGAATCTTTATATTTTAGTAATAAAATGTTTTTGATATAAAATTAAGTATTTTACATTTTACGTTACTGCAAATTAAATGTTTACATCAAAATAAGATTCTTTTGTTAGTCTTCGCGTTTTATAATATATATATGTAGGTATATATTATTTTATTTAGGTACATTCGTATAACTATTTTTAATTAGTTGAACTCAAGAATAAATATATGTAACGTTGTTGCTCCAACAGCGTTTAATTCAGAAACTGCATATTATACATCATAACAATATTATAAAAACGTTAAATTTGAGCGTGAACCACCATTATCGCTCAGTAGCTCAAGCACAGATAACTATCGACGTAGTTAAAAGCGTGCTATTCACGTGCTAACGCTAACGATTTGAGCGATCACAATGACATACCGTTCAATACCGCGATCGCTGACCCGAACATTGACGATCTGAGCCGAGCGGAGCCGAACTACGCTATATCACGGCCATACGTCAAACGTCAAATCATCGCGCTTGTTTTTTTATTATGTCGACTGCTTTTCTCCTTGCCGAAAACCGGCTAAATTATAATAAAGAGAATGAAATTTGTGCGAGATATATCTCGGGAAATGGCTCGCGACTAGTATTCGATTTAATAATCCCGATCGATAACTTTTTAACGCGTGTTCCATTGTGATTTAAACATCCATGGGTAAGAAAATCACGTCGCTTATTACCGAGTCGGTACTGATCTGTGATCGAGCAACAGGATTTTTATACCATATACAGGGTGTAACAAAACTCGATGTACAAGCGGGAAACCAATTTTTTTTGAAGTTTTCGAAAACTAAATTCCAAATGAAGTCTATCCATGAAGAATAACAAAATTTAAAAACGCGTTTTAATAAGAATTTGAGCAATTTTACTTAATCTGCCATACTTATGAAAACTTTTGTGGGAAGAACAAAAAAATTTTTTTTTAGCTCAGATTAAATAGTCATATTACACAATCGTCTCCAAATACGATGTAGATTCACCAGTTTTAGGGTTGTACATCGAGTTTTGTTACATCCTGTATGGGACCTTAAAATAATAGTGTAAATAAATTATAATTTATATTACACCCAGATGAATGACTAAGAATGAAGCAAGATAAGACAATGGACGACTCTCTGAACGACCAGGCCTTGCCTATTCCAATCCAGATATTCCTCTGGAGGCAAATCTCTCCCTTCATCAGACCCAAGTTGGGGAAACTGCACGAGGCGACATGTATGGTAAGATAAACATATTACTTATTACTTATACGTAATTCGTAAAAAGGATTGAAAATTCAACAAGAAAAGTTACCATTGAAAGAGACTGCGGTTGTTAAAATAAAATGATATATTAACAGGAGACAATGTATAATTCATCAGATCGTTTCAAAGAATTTATCACAAATTCATTGTTTTTTGTGGATTTTTGTTATCTACTGTCATCCGGCGAAGGCGTTTCGGCTGGCTAGGCCATAAACTACGTATCCTCCCGAGAGCCTTAACCATGCTTGCCTGTTTTACAAGGCATCAGGTTCTCGGCGTCCTGGTCGTCCACTGTTGACAATTCGTCGGCAGTTTGCGTCAGAGCTGCGGGACGTGGACTTGACTTGGGAGGACGCACGAGAGCAGGCGGCCGATCACTTGGCCTGGAGGCGGTTTGTGGAATCCATATGCTCCACATAGGGAGCGGATATGGTATGATGATGGGATGTGGATTTTTACCACAATTTATTTTTTGATGTACTTTTTTAAGGATTTTTGAATCAGAGAAGACGACCATTTTAAAGTAAAGACTATTAACATTCTATACTGTAAGCTGTAGATGTGTAGATGGTCGTTTTTTGGATCGTGGAATCTATATGCTCTACATTGGGAGCGTATATTGATAGACGATTTTTTTAAAATAAATAATTAAATTTAAGTATTTAAATATAAAATCAATAATTAAAATTTTAAGTATTTAATTTTCATATTGAAATTTGGTTATGAACGTTTTGACCCGTAACGTTACTCCGTAAACCTGCATTGTAAACATCAAATAAAAATTCAAAATTGTGTAGCGTTTAATTAGTCAAAAATCATTATTTTCACAAAGAGAAAGTGTTCTGTAAGTGAATTGAGGAAATCTATACAACGCGAGACAGAAAATAGAAAGACCGGAAGAAGCTTTTAGCGCCAAAGAGCGTACCAACTAACATAGCTATTACGTACTTACATTTCCGTTATCGACAAGCTCTCACAGCTTTCAGTGACTCTGAAAGTTCCTTCAGTGTTTACAAAATTGCAGGTGCATGTTTATTTGGTCAAATCATTTTAACGTAAATTTAAGAGGTTGTATTAAATTGTGTATTTATGTAATTATTATATACAGGGCGTCCCAAACTTATGGGACATGAAGGGGAAGTACCTTAAATATCGTAGATATGTATTTTGCTGAAAGAAGACTTTATGTTACTTTAAAAGTTAGTAATTCTGCATTCATAGATTTTCTAAATTTACTTGCTTCGTCTGGGAATCGAACCGACTTAAATGTCAAAAAAAAATCACCCTACTTTTATGATGCCAATCGAAAGAATAGCTAAAAAATAATAACTTTGCTTAAGTAACATAGTATTTTAAAAGAAAGGAACAACGGAAGAATGATTGAGTCAGGCGATTTGCGCCAAGACAAGAGGGATCACATTTTGAGCATTTAATTTCATTAATTTACAAAAATACTTACTTAATTGACTACGGCACTTTCATGTATGTTTTTAATTTGATTAAAATGATTAATTCCATGTTGCTTTTTTTAAAAATACTATGTTATTTAAGCTAAGTTATTATTTTTTAGCTATTCTTTCGAATGGCATCATAAAAGTAGGTGATTTTTTTTTGACATTTAAGTCGGTTCGATTCCCAGACGAGGCAAGTAATTTTTAGAAAATTATGAATGCAGAATTACTAACTTTTAAAAGTAACATAAAGTCTTCTTTCAGCAAAATAACTATCTACGATATTTAATGTACTTCCCCTTCATGTCCCATAAGTTTTGGGACGCCCTGTATATTGATACGTGTATACTAATTTCTGTATTTTAGATATAGAAGTGTTTCGTGTTTAAATGTTTGCTTGTTGTATTCATCTCTTTACAGAGTAAACTAAAATTCACTTTCTACAAACATGTATAAAAATGAAAATAAATAATATACATAATATCGTCTATGTAAGTTCAATACCGCGTATGAGCCAATAAGTTCAAAATTGCATTTTTTGTGATTTTCGTTGAACGAAACAAGCCGCATCGATTGGTTAATTCAAATTTAAAATTGACCAATAGACTGCTAGCACTCGGTTAGTGTCAATAACACGAATAAACCATCTTCACAAAAGAAACAAGCAATACCGCGTATATCCCGATACAAATTTCATGTTTACCTCTTTTTTTTACAAAATTGGAGGGTTTTTTGTCTCTCCTGAACATTTTGACAAATGGTTCTTCGCGGTATTGAACTTACACAGACGATATGGCATTTAGATGGGCGAATTATTGACATCGGCGCGGCGTCGGCGTCTATAACTTTATATCTTACCTTTAGAATTAAAACAACCTACCACAAAAATCTATTTATGAGAAATCTTAAAACTACCATTTCTATTCTTTTTTAAAAATTTTATATTTAAATACATTTAAAATGTAATGTTTAATGGTTTGTATACACACCGATCATCAAAATAATAGAATACCTAAACTATTTCAATGACTAATTTTTTGTTATTTTAATAAAAGTTAAATTAAAATAAAAAGTTTTTTCAAAAAATAGTTTTTATTTAGTAGTTTATAATGAATAACTACAAAGTTAGTGCTTCTAACATAAATTTCACAACTAAATACTTATTCGGTGACATCGATCCAACATTATGTAGAAATCGAAGAGAGAATACAAAGGTGTCTTTGAAATTGAAATTTAATTTCTTATAATGAATTTTCAAAAACGACCTTTTTTGAATTAGATCGTTTTACTCTGAAGGTTCGATATTATGTGGTTCTATATGTATACTTTATTGGACCTCATGCACTATTTTTTGTATGCAAGTGCTGTAAAAGTAACAATAAAAAACCTAAAACCATCCTCGTTATCTATTTGTCTATTAATGAATTAATTAATGATTTATTAAAATTATTTCCGAAAGTTTTAAAAATATTTTTTTAAGATGCACATTCACCCATGTTTCCATACACGCCAATGAAAGCATTTGTACACTTGGACGAATATATGAGAGAGAAAAAGTTTCGTAAAGAAGCTTAGTGGAAAGGTTGAGATAGCGTGATTAGATATTAGTAAAAAAAAAGTTAATACAGGGGCGTTACCAAAAGCGACAAAACGAAAATCAATTTTTCTGTTTCTGCGCTTGTGACGTCATAAATTATTTTAGGTTAAGTCAGTGGAACCCCTTTATTCCTATGATGATGTTGGCAGTGTTCTGCCCATTGCGCTTTTCCCCAAATCGACGGTCAAATTTCAAAACCTCGTAAAGTTCTTTAAGAAGAGAAATTATACTGGCGATAGAAAAAAAGTATTTTGCCCCATACGAGTACGTGACATGACATTATATGTTCCCACATGCTCCGCAATGTGCGCGCCTGTTATGTTTCTACATGTATTCGTGTGTGTTGTGAAACACAGTTCTGTCAGCACGCCCCTGGACATCACGTGAGTCATTTTACAACACAATATTTGTATCTTATACATTTACATCACCTATAACATAAATATTCGCTTTAAACCATTATATGGAAAGTTAGCACATTTTTACGTACATAATACTTATGTTTTTACACGTCTATTTTTACATTCTCGCATTACTCCTTAAAATTCTATACATGGAGTAACAAAACTCGTAGTACAACCCAAAAAATGGTGATTCTACATCATCATCATCATCATCATCATCATCATCATCTCAGCCCGTTGAGGTCCACTGCTGGACGTAGGCCTCCCCCTGCCGTCTCCACTCCTCCCGATCCTGCGCCGTCCCCATCCACTGTCTTCCAGCAGACTTCCTGATGTCGTCCACCCATCTCATCGGTGGACGTCCTTGAGGCCTCTGGTTCCTCGGTCTCCACTCCAGAACGCGTTTCGTCCATCTGTCGTCCGTCATTCTGGCTATGTGACCGGCCCATTTCCACTTCAACCAAGCAATTCGCTCCACCACGTCGCAGACCTTTGTCTGGCGTCGGATCCAATCGTTCCTTTTTCGGTCTCTTAATGTTATTCCAAGCATAATCCTCTCCATGCTCCATTCTACATCATATTTTGAATTAAATGTGTAATATGACTTTTATAAATATCACAGATTAAGTGAAATTGCACAAATTCCTATTAAAATTCGGTTGTTGCTATTGTTTTCTATGTGGATAGTTTTAATTTGACTAATTAATTGATATTTAATAACAATTTGTAAAAAAATCTCAAAAAAAATCTTTCTTAATTTTTTCTAAAATCATGGGACAAATAAAATAAAATAATTCAACAAAATCGACTCCAAATTTGACGTAGATTCAATGGCTTCCCGTTTGTACATCGAGTTTTGTTACAGGGTGTACCTATACCTTTTACTAATTATTTGAGTATTTAAATTATCTATTTCTCACTCCTCTTGGCTATTGACAATTTTACTTTCATCACCAATGATCACCAACGTGTCTACATGTAGACCCGTAGTTGTGAAGCGCCTATGAGGGAAATCGTTATCTAAGAAATTTTACCGATTACCGGCATAAAAAGGGCGTATATCTACATGTCAATACGTTGGTGATCGCATCGCTGATGGCCAAAACGCTCTCTTGTTCCATTAAGTTAAATAATTATTACCCACGGTATAATTTTTATTAATAAATTATTATTTCAATACTTATGTTGATTTTATCATTTTAATTTTATTGCTATTGTTACTCTTTTGCATGATTTACACATGCTAAATTTTTTTATTTTTTCATCTTATTACACATATTAATTACTTTTCTGCATATTCTTTTTTCCAATTATTTTTTTAAAATCCTGACATTCACTCATTTCATTTTCATTTACGTTTCCGATACATTGATTTAAATATAACATTTTCAAGAACCAATTTTCCTTCAATCAAATAATACAAAACAATGAACACATAATTTTCTCTTTATTGGCAATAAATTCGATGTGTATAAACATTATTTAAAATTATCAAAGTACTAGAAACTTACATAATTTAATTTAATTGCCAAATATTTATACATAAATTATAATGCTTTATAATTCTCACTATATCGCTTTTACATTGATTAAATATAATTATTAGTAAGTGCTTTGCTTCTACCGTGTTCTGCTTTTTCCCAATATTTTAATGTTATTCCTGAAACAATTGAAAATAAACAAAATCGCTAAAAAAAAAATAAAATTGATGTTTTGTGCCTACTTAAAATACGCCTAATATTACAATGCTTAACGAATCTAAAGTAATACAGTATATTATACCTTTGTGATGTGTTAAATACTTACTTATTCAATCATCTAATATGAACTTTATAATATTTCATTGCTTATTCAAAAAGGAAACCAAAGAAGCGTGCAAGGTAAGATATCGTATAAACATTATTCTTATACTCAAATGGTATGTGATATTGTTCTCCTATATTATTGGGCCTTCTGGTCTGGCGAGGATGTAAAAAAATATGCTTTTATCTAACTTAATTGGATGAGTTAATCCTGAGTTTTGATGCAATTTTTCTCCGTATGTTTTAGTTTTTTGGCATAATTTTCTTGAGGTTGGCGCACAGTTTTTCGTCATTACGAGGGTTGTTCCTACGTCTCAATTAAGTTGTCAAATGAAGATAAAATTATAAGATGTTATTTTAGTGGTATATGTTGGCGTCTTGCCTATCTTATAACCTAAAGTCTCACGGGCAGGATGTTAACGAGAAATCTAATAAATTCTTACTAAATAAACATTCATATCACGTGAATCACAGATTTTGTGGATTTTACATAACCCGTATTCACTTATATTATCAAGCCATTTCGTTACGATAGAAAATTGTAAACACATCGCTACGTCACTGATCTGCATGATATTGAATAATTTGCAGAATTCCTGTATTATTATACAAGTGGGGCAAAAGGTAAAAAATTGTATTATATGAAATAAAAATGAAGTCTCTACGTTAATTAGTTTTTATTTTATAGGTCGTCAAAACTGGAGCATACCTTTTGCCCCACCTGTATTAATATGATGAAATTATATTAACGAATATTATCATTTTTAAAACAATTCTTGCTTAATTTTCCGGGGCATAATATTAGGTTTCATCGTCGGGAGACTCACTGAACTAACAAGATTGCTACATGGTAATTTTATGTCAATGCGTGTTTTTTTTTACAGTCTTTCGAGAAAGTTCTGGTGCAGAATATCCAGTTTGGACTGTCACCGAGTCTCACGGAGGCCATACAATCTATACCTCGGTGGAGGCTCATTCAGGCCGCTCTACCCCATGTCATGCACGCTGCAGCTACCTTTCTTCACAATAGGTAAAGTCCTAGTGCAGAATATCCAGATTGGGCTGTCACCAAGTCTCTTTTTTTCACTTTAATTTTTAAATGTAAGTAAAGACGTAAATGCCTAAGTAAATAATATCATTACAAATTTCATTTAACATCCAACCATATTGTTTGTTATATTTTACAGTTAAGCTATTTTAAAAATAGATGGTTGGTCTACATATCATTATTGCACCTTGATATTGTACGTACCTTCGTATTTTCATCTGTTGCTTCGCCGTTTAAGTCGATCATTCATGCCCGCGTTGTGTGAAATGTCAAAGTATATTGCCATGACCTTTTCTATTGTAACTTTCAATTATTACCTACAAAATAACAGCTTGTTTACCTAATAACAGACTCAAGGCGTTGGGCGATCATTCTTAAAGATCAAAGCTTTTGTTACCTTAATAAAATTCGGAGCATCGCTTTTAGCAAAATACGTTTTGACTTTCAGCATCAATTTTTTTTATTTCAGAGTTAAGGATATGCAGAGCCTAGGAGCTGTCGAAACCAAACTTCTGTACACCCTCCATTGGATTATTCTGGATGCTGCGGAGGAGTGTGCTGAAGCTGACTTTGAGAAAGGAATATATCACTCCAACCCCTTCTACTACCTTTTCTCTGTCCCATCGATATCGGTAAGAAACTTACATACGAGTATTGTATCATACAAGATGCGATTAGATGAAAAACATTCGAAAGTAGTCCCTTCAAAACCAGCCTACATCTAATGTATTAATGGATTAGATATTATTTTTAATACAATAATATTGTTTTTACCAATATTATTGATATCCCAACAGAGACAGAGAAACTCTGGAAACGAATATGGATTATCTATGCGTTTGTAGGGCTTATAACCTGTCATTAAGTGGCCACTTGATAACCATACATGACAACTTATGGAGGTTCTATTAGTATGAAACTTCACAGAACGTTTCATATTTGATGTCATTTTTTGTCATTTTTTCTCACTGGTGTCATCTGTTGAGAAAATTGCTAAGCATTTGGCAATCAACCTTTTTGGTGTAGGTAAGATCCATCCGGATTTACTTATCCGGGATATCAATAATATTTTATACTTTAATAGCCCAGCATGGAGCATGGGTATTACCCAGTAATTTGTCTACAAGTATTTGTACACATTCAAAATGTTGTAACTTTTTCCTCTCTGTCGTGGTTCTCTGATTGTTCCGAAATATATTGCACCAATCGGCTCCAGAGGACCTCGTAAGCTCCTATATTTGGTCTACCTAAATCTATGAGTCTACCAATCTTGCAGGAGACGTCCTGTCGCTCCCTTCCCTCAACACAACCCTTGATCACCAACTTCTCCCCACCTTCACTGTTTCTAACATTGTGTCCGATACAGGAAGGAATTTTACTTATAATGCGAATTTTAATAAGAAGGAAAATAAGGATATGAATTTAGTGACCAAATAATTATTTTTACTTTCATTTTATCACCACATTGTTAATTTTATCTTCAGCTCTTCGTGTACCTGTTCGCGCCCATCGCCCAGCACCTGAAGGAGTCAGACTTCCAGAACTTCCGTCTGGAGAACGGGCTGAAGATCTGGCAGGCCTTCTGGGAGTTCCGGAGGCCCGACGCGCCCTGCTTCTCCGCCATGGTGCGGCCGCGCCCCCGGGCCCTGCCCTGTGCCCCCCAGGCAGCCAAGAAACCCGCCGACCTCTTCCCTGGACGTAAGTGGAGACTATAATCTCAGATGTGTTAAGCCACAATAATACATGATAAATATATTTTAAAGAACAACAAGAAATCATTTTAAAAGCGTACAGATACTTGTAGACAGCAAAAAAAGTGTGATGTATTGGTATGGGGGCTTAAAGGAATACACGCTGTGACAATTATGACGGGTTCAATATATTACTGGTTTAACTGACTTCGCTCCTCAGAGCTCTAACTGGGAATGCAGGCACACAGCAGACATACTCCATACACGCACACGTTCGTACATCTTCTGTCGCCCTCACACGCAGTCTCTTTCACACACATATACACACCCTTATACACAATACAAAATAACAACTTTCATTTACAAATTACAATTCAAAAACTTATTATTATTTTTAAAAAAATCATATATGTAGCCTCGGTCACTGTGGGTAGGGCTGTCTTCTTGGATCCCTGGGCCTCAGCCTGCCAGACCATGGACTCCTGGAAGAAGAGAAAGAGCTCATTAATGTCGGAACGTCCTAAAGAGTTCGCTAAAAATGCTTAGCATACTCTTAATAGGTGTCATGTAGGTAGAATCACTTTGTAACTTGAAACGACGTATGAAAATTCAATATTATTATATCAACACCTTTCAAAAATTCGTCAGATGTGGTTATCAGATGATGGGCGGAATAAGGAATGATACGTCAAGTAACCTCTTAACCCAGGTCATAAGTCCTGCGAACGCCTAGATATTCCATATTCGTTTTCAGAGCTTCTCTATCTCTGTTGAGATGTCAATAAAATATGACACTTAATACCGAACACTCTTCAAGTTCATCGATAGTCCGCCTTCTCCATGATGAGTTTTTCGTGGTTTTTTCGTCATTGCGTGCAGGTACAGAGAAGTACCATTTGATTCACACCAGATTTATCCCGCCTGATTTTAACACATTACAGATAGTCAATTAAGGAAAATCCACTTGGTGAAATTACATAAACCTTGTATATCACATCAAAAATTAATGTAACTTCCATTTTTTTTTAAATCTAGAAGCAGATCGCTTAGCTTGGAGGCAAATTGTGGAATCAATATGCTCCACATACAAAAAAAAATTGTTTGCTAAAATTATATCTTAATATTCCAGGTAAAGCTTCCAAGGATGAATACATGGCTGGAGAGAGTCCTCCCAGCCAGACTGTTAGCGTTTCCTTCTCTGATCACCAGACTCCTAAATCTGTCAATATCGATGAAGAGGTAGGTGCAATCATTTATAGAAAACTTTTAATTCAGTTATTACCTTCCTCCAATTGGCATAATATTACCGATTACACATCCTACTTTCAAATTGTTATTGTACCTGAATACTTTTTTGTGTTTGAAAGTTGGATGGCAAATCGGTGCATGTTCAAAATTGAAAATAGTTGCTTAATGTGTAAAATTACCTACATATAGGTACACATTTCTCAGGGTTGGGTTTCCTCGCCAAAAGACACTGTCTTCCCAGAAACCATACCTGAAGAAAGTTCGAGCACTGAAGAAGAACACGTGGTAAGTGAAATAAAAAAATTACAACTTAAAAAAAAAAAACTAAGTTCAATAGTTCAAAAAAATAAATAATTATAAGTCAAAAAGAAAAGAGAAATGTTTTAAAATAACCTTAAATATTAGATTACCAAGTTTTTAAAATATTTTGTGTAATCTCACCGCTTCAATAATTTTTAGGTGATATTTCGACTCCCTTCAATCCACAATAACTGTTCCGGTTTGCTGAGGGATCCCTCTATATATACTGCAGACACTAGCATGCTTCATCATCAGGGAGGAATCGCGGTCAATTTGAGTCAGGATTCAAAAGGTGCAAAAGCATCTACTCCACAAGTACAAAAATTGAGGTACCAAATCCTAAATTGTCGTCTAATAAACAGATCATATAATTTTCATTTGTGCTGTCTTATCATTAAAAACTGATAGGTTTAATTTCGATTTTCACAGTTCTTCCGATAAAGACTCTGTTGAAAGCAGTGGTAAATCACCTCATGTTGCTTCTTCGTCGAAAGGGGGAGATGTTTTGGCTGCAACGTTTTTGGATGTGGCTGTATTGAGGTGTCTTTTTGTATCTCAATGGCAAGAAGAGGGGGTGTATTGGGCGTTGCACTATATTTACAACAGGTACATAATTAATTATTTGGCCATAATTCACTACTTTTAACATCTCAAAACATTGAAAATCATACATTTCTATCTTGTTTTTACAGATTGCGAGATATTAGCGATGATGTTTCAAACCAAAGTCAACCAAGGAAACGAAGTAACTCGCTTCCTATATACCAAAAATAGAAGTGTCTATTTACCAGAGCCCTGAATCCAAGAAACGAGAATCACTGAAAAATTTTATGGAAGTTCCCGAGTTAAAGGATACTTCTCCAATTGCTGAGAGTCCTTTCCATGGAGTGGTGACTAAGGTTGCAGAGGAGCCAGCAATCACAAGAAGAGCGAGTGAAAAAGTTAAGAGAAGAATGAAAATGGCTGACCTCAAAGCATTTGTTGAGACAAAGCTCATGTCTAAATCAGAAAAAGCTTTAGAGAAAATTGGACATGATGATCCTAAAATTACGCCTTATGAACAACTGGTGAGTTTAGTGGTAAACAAGTTTTCATATTTTAAATTTCCAAAAAAATATATGTGTTACTGCAAGTTTTGTTAAGAAGTCAAGTTTTTATTGGGAGTTCCTTAAGGATTCGTTTTAGGTCCTTAGCTGTTCGTTATAAAATTGTATTATTTGTAGCAGCATCACTTGTATGTTACGATTATTTGCTTAATTGAACAATAAATTATGTCACAGTAAATTTTTGTTGATTGAAGATTTGGCAAGATTTAAATGGCGAAAACTGAGAAGTCTTTGTAAAAGAATAAATGAATATTATGAATGCATAAATATGCATCATATTTAAAGACATTACAAAAAATAATGTTCAAAATAATAATAATAACCAAGTATGATTAATTTTATTTTGAAAACGGCGCGGCAGCCTCCTAAGCATATTGGCTATGATGCTGGACTCACGACACAGAGTTTCCGGGTTTGATTCTCTGTGAGATCACAAAAATTAAAAAGAGCTTGGGTATTTGTGATGTCCCCTCTGGTTTAAAATGATTTTATTGTATTTCAATATAGGATTACCATAGAAGTTTGGATACTGGGGATGGAGACAGGGCTGGTTTATCCCTCGGGAACAATTTCCCTCCCTTGTCTCCTGTGGCTGCCCATAGCAAGGTCATGGCAACACCTTCTAATTTGGTCAAAGGAAAGAGCATGCCAAGTCTTAGGTAAATATTATAATTTTCTGAAGATGTGATTACCTTCTCACGTCTTAGCTTTATTTTTAGATAAAAACACAATTTAAAATTAAGTAGAGGTTTATTTTGTCCATCGTAAAGCAAAGCGTAGGTACCTATTTTTTAAATCCTAAATAGATGACACTGTATAAAATATATCGTATTATCAATACAGTAAGGTTTTTTAAATGTATCTTGATAAAAAAATTACATCTTAAAACTTTTTCAATATTTCTAACATTATAAATAAAATCATGAAAACTTTTTGATCTAGAGCATGTTTAGAAAAAAATGTGATAATTGAGTGAGAGATTTTTTCATAAACTCCACCCAAATGAATAAAGAAAACGTTATTTTTATAAAAATATTTTTATTTTTAAAGCATGATCGACATCTACAAAACTAGACGAAATTACTTGTCTTTCCTCTTAAGTACAAATTTATTTACCCTATAGTATAGATAGATGAAACGAACTGGATTATTTTAGCACTTTTTAAAAATTCAATTGTACATTATCCCTTAGTTTTGTAGACATACAATCTCTACCAATTCAGAAATTTTATTGCATCTTTAAATCTCTGATAAGTACCCAAAACATTTTTATTTGAACAAATACAACAATTTCTAGATAAAATTTATTTTTCAGAAGGAATTATGTTATTATTTAAACCTGTTGTTAATTTTATTTTTTAATCAGCGGTTGAAAATTTTCATTTCTAAGCGGTGAAAAATTGGAAACCATCAATGCTTTTTATTCGTAAAATATACACACGCCAAACATTCATGAAACTTTTTTAAGCTTCAGTACCAGTAATCAGAAATGGAAATTTTATTGTATTTATATCTATATTTTATAATAGTCATTTGAGGATTGTGTGTATTTTAATACACACAATCTTATTTTATATTTTATTTTAAAAATAACGATATTCATATTTCTAAAAAAACTTTTGGCTGTCTGTAAAGTCGGTTTACGGACGATAATTTTACGTGATAACGTCATAAGAAAACATTGATGAAAAATAGCATACTTTTATGAATTGAAATGAATTATTATCACTAAATTATCATTATTTTGTATAATACAAAGCAGGAGTTAATTGAAAATAACAATTATTTCCATAAATTAACATTTTTTACTCCCCGAAACAACCGCAACAGTTGGTGTACGTGGCGATGAGTCGAGTTACGAATATAGACGTGGAAGAGAGATAGATGCGTCACAAACCGAACGCTTGGGCCGATCGTGCCTCTCTATCGCTTGTTCCGCACTCTCGCTTGCACACTCGACTCAGGCGGAACGTGACAATGAGTCATGCTTTTTCGTGTGTGCAGCCGGCGTTCATCGATTTATTAGACGTTATCACGTCAAAAACTAATAAAATACCATAAATGATACTTGCAATCCGTAAATACTAAGCATTTTTTATTTTAAGAACGATTAATAGCATTGGTGGCGATCAATTGATTTGGATCAGTTAAAATGACAGATTTTCAAAAGCATGTAATGAGAATACTTTCACTAACTTTCTGTTTTCTATTATTTTTCTCCTTTATTGATTCTCTATTTTCCGTCCTATTCTGTCTTAAACACAAACAGCTGTTTGATAGATGAGCTGACAGCAGGAGGGTAAGTCTACCAAGAGAGGAACACCTAACACTAAACTTGTATACTTAGTTGTGCTCCTAGTAGTGCTATCCTATATGGCTGTTCTCAGTATTCACGCAACTCCCGTTCACTTCTCATCCATTGTTATATTCTGAGCATTAAATCCAAAATTATTACTATCAATTCATTATTCAATTTAATAACGTTTCCTTCAGGCTTTCGATTTAATGGCTGGAGTATGACAAGCTAAGCTAAGACTGTATTTAAGCTAAGGCTGTATAAAACCAAGAGTATTTCATTATCCAGAGATGTTTCATTCGTATACGCAAAAATATCACTCAGACATCTTTGGCAAATGAATAATATTTGAACCTTTAAACCAACAACAAAAATAATATTATTATGTAGTATATTTTAAGCTGCATACAACCATACAATTATCAAGTGTTGTAAATTATTCCTTACAAATGTAATACTGCCATCAGTAATATTTTGATCTTCGCCCTTAAAGATTGAATGTGCATTAAGTAGATTTAGGGTTCCATAGTTGACACGTTGCACCGTATTGCTTTATTGGTAACTTCTTTGGTATTGCTTCTAACAGACAAGAAGCAACTGCTAGTATTTACTCTAGATGTGAAATTAATTTAACAATCCATCAAAAATCTTTTTTGGCATACTTGATCATTTATTTAAGGAATTTGCTGTAGATAGCGAGGGCATTCAATTATTATTAATAAGCATTAACGCATTCGACATCAATTTTTGAGTCACAGAATAATACATACATCCTAAACCATTACATCAAGAAATGGGATTTTCGTGCTACAGTTTGCATCACAGTACATATTTCTCACTATTTATTTCGTAGTTTCTGTATGACCGTAGAAGTATTTGTACAAAGCTTTTGACTACTTTGATAGCTCTCACTAACTTCTTTATATCACAACTTATTTCAATTTAGGTTTATTGCTCCCTAAATAACATTGCTTCTTTTGTAGATATTGACTTCTGTAAAAATATGGTTTTTCATTTAGAAGCCTTATATTGCTTATTTAATATAGCTATATTCATAAATTTTGAATAAACGAACAACTGTGGTGATTTTCAACATGGGCTACCATTGCCCTCAACCTACTTTTCTAGTTTTTATATATTTGCAAAAATTACAAAATGTGAAATCATTATGTAAAATAAACTTCAAACCGTGAACACTTAACGTATTTTTTAAAGACTGCGTAAAAACCAATGAAAAAATTATGTTTACAAAAATCGAGCAATTATTTCTTGATTCCAGAACATTTTGTTAATGAGATGAAAAGCTTTTGTAAACATAGTACATACGATTCCTTTTACTTTCTTTAAATAGGAAATAAAATCCAAGTTTGTTTTACTTATAAAAATACAAAACATTTTGCATATTTTTACGGCTTTGACTCATGTGTGTATTTATGTAATTCTCAAACAGATATATTGGAGAAATGAGAGGTGAAAGAAGAAAACCTTTCGATCTGCAGCACAATCATCCTCCAGCGACACAAAACCCCATCATCACCGTAACAGAACATACTCCAATACCTTCACCTGATTATATGAAAACCAGACAGGTTGGTGTAACAAACATAATAATAATAATGTTAAAATTAAGCTATTCTAAAAATGTATGCATTAGAAATGAGAGCCAACACACAAGTCATTGATTTGGCTTAACAAATACCAAACTGGGAATTGAATTCAACGCCCATTGTCCTTTTATTTCTTTACAAATGAATAGTTTCTTATTTCAGAAATTTTAATTCCAGATTCAAATCTCTATTAGATAAGTAATATATGTACGCACAATTTTTGGTCAATTTAAGTGAAAATACATGAAACCATGGATTTTTCTTCGAGTGTATTTTACGTTTTGTTTGTTAACTTCAGAAGATTGAAAGCCCACACCCTTTCCCTAGACTGCTTTAAAGACTATTGGGTCTTTTTTCAGTCCAGCCAACTCTACCGATTTTTTCAAAAAGCTAAACCGCGATTTTAAGATTGTTAGTGTGATAAAAATACGGATGAATTTACGTGATGTACGCGAACAAATGCTTTCATTTCCCCTACCACTGTCTCGGCTTATGTATTATAATTTTCATTGTTTCCATCACCCAAACCAACCAGAGTTGGCCTAAATTAACAGTGGTAGGGTATGTTAGTTTCTACTCCGATCATTATTTATTAGTAATTACTACCACCTGTGTGGAGACCGGTATCCCGGCAGGCCCCGGATCCTAGACATCCACCCGTGTCTTATTATACTTCAGAAGATTAGATGAACTCGGAGAGACGAGGCAAACAAAATAATTTACCAACGACTTAACACTTCTTTTTATTATAAACACATTGTGAATTGTAAACAAAGGTGCATATTTCATAATTTGATTTTCCTTCTCTAAATTGATGCATTCATGAAAATTTTAAAAAATGAGTTTGTTCAAAAAGAAATTTATACTGTTGTTCAACCATCGATATTATCCATATAAATCAGGTCTTTTGAGAACTTGTAGGTTTGTTGGAGTTTGGGAAATAATGCTTTTTTTATAAGCAGATGTTTTTTAGTTATTGATTCTTCTCATATACAGGTGTAACAAAACTCAATGTACAAGCGGGAAACCGGGGAATCTACATCATATTTGGAGTCGATTTTGTAAAATATTTTTTTTTGATTTGACCCATAGTTTTCGAGAAAATTTAGCACGAAGTTGATTTTTTTTTGCAAATTGTTATCAAATATCATGTATTTAGTTAAATTTATACTATTTATAAAGAAAACAAAATGAAAAAACGCGTTTTAATAAGAATTTGAGCAATTTTACTTAATCTCCCATAGTTTTGTAAGAAAAAAAATTTTTTTTTTCAAGCTCAGATTAAAAAGTCAAATTACACAATCGTCTCCAAATACGATGTAGATTCACCAGTTTTCGGGTTGTACTACGAGTTTTGTTACACCCTGTATATAATGTTGTGTATTTTATTGTTATTACTGTTAATTTTTTTTAGTTACTTTTTAATTGTTTTTCTTTTAAATTTGTATTTGTTCTCAGGGGAGTCTGGAGTCCCAAATGGATTCCGTGAGCATGCAGGGAGCTCACATCCCCGCGGAAAGAAAACCAAGTCTTACACGTTCACAGACTGACTCCAATATTACTTACATCACAGACGAAATACAAGAAGCCCCTGGCTCATTATGTTACATCACTAAAGAAGGAGATATTGATTTCATGGTTGTCTTGAAGGTAAAAAATGGTCTTAGAAATTCTAAAAATTACTTGGATAACTTCGACCTGATCATTGATTTACTTAGATTTGAACTGAACCCAAAAAATGAATGACACTTCAACTACGCCAAAACCTCCAACTACGCTAGACGCGTATTCAGTATTTCTTTAACCGTCGGCAGAGTCGGACGTTCAGAAAACGTTCCGAAATGCCTTCCTGTGTAGTTAAAACCGTGTAAAAACCGTACGGATAAAATTTAGAAAAAATATTGTGTTACTTTCCACATGTAAGTGTTTATTTATATAAATTTTATTTTTTTTTTTTCTTGCAAACCTTGCATTTTCCTAGCAGTTTTTCTAATCTTTTGGAGTTTACAATCAGAATTTAAGATAAACTCGATAAAAATGCATGAGTTCAATTGTTTTCATTACGAATCATAAAACTTTTAAATGTAGGCCAAAGGCCCAGTGTCCAAGATGCAGATAAAAACTATAAGTTTTTTATTAATATGTACATCAAGAGTTTCATTACTTTTATTTCAAATGTTGTTAGTTTAATTTGATCCTTTCAGACGTCCCTTTTTCCTTGTGCCAGGACCCAGGACAATTTGGTTTGGAAATCGTACCTTAATTTCTAACTATACCTACGCAAAGATAATATATGTACTTTACGTCAATTTTTATCTTAAATGTTTTCAATATTTTTTACATTTACAGGCGGTCCATTATGCTGCCCTTCGTGACAAACCTGTGCTGGACTGTGCGTGTGATTGAGGTGATGCTGAACCTAGTTGAAGTCCTTCTTGACGTCGGAGTCCTGAAGTTAGGACGATGTCATTCCCGATCGCACTCTGATTCTCCCGTCAAGGAAGGGCCATGCTCTGCCGACCCGTGTAAGGACAAGGTAAAAGAATGACTTTTTTAAATAGTTTTTGGCTACAGTGTATTAGAATTTTAAGTTTGCTGTATGCAAATGGCAAATCTACCTTTACGTATGCCCATCCTTCCTTCTTTCGCTCCTTTCTTTTCCTTACCCACACCTAATGGTACATTTATACACCAAGTGCAGTGTATCATGTATTACAGGTAAAATTATTGGACGTTTTAGTGCCAGTTCAAAGTACATAAAATATTCATTTGAAAAACCTCCGTAATTTATTATATAAGAATGCAGATCAATTTAAATCCAACGATTTCTAATTAAAAGTATTGGACCATACCTTTAATTACCAAGATTATTGAATCGATTAAATATGTGTTGCTTCCTCTTCTCTATTTTATTTGTTATTTTTTTGGGTTTTGATGTTTATTTTCATTTTACAGAACGATGAACCAAATATTTTGATGGGTCAGTCAAGCCAAGATTCCCCGACTGCCGAAAAGCCAGAACAGCGTAAAGAAAACACCAAAACTGACACAGCCACATGTCCTCACTACCTTATTTTAAACATAATAATGCGGTAGGTTTGTTAATGTTTTAAGCCACAATTTACTTAGACTTCGTCGGTACACGTATTTATGTAGAGAGATAGGTATTATATACTGCACTTTACTTGACTGCTTCCTGCGAATGGTGCCAAATCACTCAACTCCCGATGACAGTTGATAGCCTATTTATATAATGGTGCTATATTTTGAAAGTTTAGGCGTTTCGGGAACCTTCTAGGCGAATCTGCGCAAATCCAGGACGTTCGATATAGTTTATTTTGACATATTAAAAAACATTGAGACGCTTCAAGCGCTTACAATACAATAAATTATAGTATTACAGAAATTATTTTTAATAAAATGTTTACTTAAAAGTGAAGAGTGAGATTATCTAAACCAAAATATTATTAATTTCATGTTATTTCAAAGGCTCTTTTTAATATAAAATTTCAACAAAATTGTTTTTGATTTTGAACTCATGGGCTCAAGCCCTACTTAGAAATAGATTTCTGTATTTTCTAAAAAGTTTCTTATGAGTTTCAGTTGAGAATATAATAAAATTCCACGAAGCTTAGAATGATTATAAATAATGTCGTCTAGATTTGTATATTTTCCAAAAAGTTTCAGTTGAGAATCCAATAATATTCCAAGAATCTGAGAAGTATTATTGTGCCACTTTAAATCTAATTTCTGAATTTACGAACTAACCATCACACCCTTTCCCGTATGGATAGGTAGAGAGATAGAAAGAACGACACATTAACGTTCTGGCACACTTCTTTTGATTTTATTCGAATTCATACGAAAATTGTTTACTACTACTCTCCCTTAACTGCACCTAAATGGGCACTGCATTGGAACATTAAGTGCAGTGAATCTTGGTCATAAGACAAGATTATTAGTCTTACTTTATACTTATTATTGTTCAGGGTCAGATGATCTAAATCAGAGGTTACCAAACTTTTTTGTGTCGCAGACCCCTTGCAATGTTTTTCGGTTTTTGGTAGAGCCCCACTTACCTGATTTTTGTAAATGTCTAACTGTAGTAAAGTTTAGTGTTAAAAACTTAAAGTAAAAACACATGTTAAGTTTTTACATTTATTAATTCAATTTAAATTTAAACAACTCAAAATAAAATGTAGTATCTGTCATATAAAATAAACGTAATGATGTAAGGAATAAGTCAATGTTTTTAGTGGGGAGGATGAACCTGGTGCTTTAATAATAAATTATCAACATTTGGCGTCAATTTTGTAAGGTTTAATCTTAAATCTCCTCAGGTAATGATCTCCAGTCTGTTTCTTTTTTACTTCATAGGTACTTTTATAAATAATGTATATGTCTTTATATTATAAGATAGTATAATGTAAGTAAATAGGTACTATCCGTGTATGCTGAGATTCACTTTCATGGACCCCCATTTTCATTTCATGGACCCCCAATTTTTTTTTGCTGACATAGACCCCTTGCAGGTTGTCATAGACCCCTGGGGGTCGATATAGACCTCTTTAGGAATCACTGATCTAAACGATCGATTACTTAATCTTATTTAAATGATTTTTCAGGGTGATCCAACAGCTCGGCTGCAGCCAGGGGTGTGGTGGTGGCGCGCGTGGCCCGCCAGCCGAGTGCCTGCGCGTGCAGGCGCGCTGCCTGCTGGGCCGCGTGAGGCGCGCCGCCCCGGCTCCGGTGGGCCGGCTCCTGCGCGCCGCGGCCGCCCGCGCGCCGCTCTCGCGCCTGCTGCCCTTCCTGCACGCCTACCTCGCCTTCTGCGTGGACCCGAGCACGCTCCTGTCGCCGCTCAGTCAGTATAACAGTACTGGACCCTCCTAATAGAGCCTGGCTTTGCGACACTTCTTTTGCATTGCATGACACTGAACTTTTTTTCAATCGAGCTGTATAGTTTAACAAAAATCTTTTGGTAATGTGTATCAAAATACCCAATTTAATTGAAGGGCGTAAAAACATACGTCGTCTTCTTATTTTAAGGCAATTTTTACCCTACCCTTGTCCCTTTACTGGGGATACTTATTACGTGGTAACTTTTATGAGGACTAGTCTATTGGTAAATCAATGGATTATAGGTAATGAAATATATACAGTAGGTTAAGATAGGTTGGGTTTAATATAATAATTTAAATCAAATAGCTATTTAAAAGCAATACGTTATGAAGTTTACACAGTAGGTTAAGATAGGTTCATCATCATCTCAGCCCGTTGAGGTCCACTGCTGGACATTGGCCTCCCCCTGCCGTTTCCACTCCTCCCGATCCTGCGCCGTCCCCATCCACTGTCTTCCAGCGGACTTCCTGATGTCGTCCACCCATCTCATAGGTGGACGTCCTTGAGGCCTCTGGTTCCTCGGTCTCCACACCAGAACGCGTTTCGTCCATCTGTCGTCCGTCATTCTGGCTATGTGACCGGCCCATTTCCACTTCAACCAAGCAATTCGCTGCACCACGTCGCAGACCTTCAATTTAAGTGTTCTAATAATTATTGTTATACCTAGGTATATTTAACTAAAAGCAATCGGTAAAAAAATCCCCTTCCATATAAGTACTTACTTATCTATACAATTTATATCTATGGAAAACTTCAGTTGTCAAAAATAATTTAACATTGTTTTAAAAACAAAATAATTCAGTTTGACAAAAAAAAAACAGACTCGAAAAAAGCGTTAAAATTCAATACTAAAAGTGTGTGTAGAAGTATTTAAAAAACAGTAGATTAATCAATAGACTTGCTTCTTTCTTATTTAAACTTTGAAGATGAATGAATTGTGAACTCCTTTCTAACAATTGAATGTTTTCTCTCATTACTCTTCTTTCTTCTCTTGCTTTCAAGCTCTTCAACGCGCAATGAAATATAATATTCATCCTTGGCAGCAGTATTAATGACTCCTTTTCTACACAGATCAGAAGAGGGGTGGAAATGTTAAGTCTCCCGATGCAACCCACGGAGGCTATGCCACGAACTTCGGAGCTGGTCTGGGCTCGGCTGGTGGACCTAGTATGGAAGGACAACTCATACAATGTGTATTCAAAGTCCTTGTGACAAGACTCGTTGTAGATACTAAGGATGTAAAGATACAGGAAGATATTGTAAGTAATCATTTGACTTACCTTCAACGCTGATATATTTTTAAGGTCGTCGTAGGTATATTATGTCTGTCTTGAAACCAAAATTTATTGTACTTACCTATACTTGGAAGGCAAACTTTGACTTAGTGCTATTTTTATGTAATAAATTAACAAATCCAGAGAGATATATTATTTGTATCAACTGCTCTATAAAACGGAATCCTATATGAAAAATAATTATATGTGTTTTTGGGGACTCCATCTTTAAAGGATTGCTCTTATTTATTTTTTAAAAACTTTATTTACAATTATATATAGCAAGAGTAGGTACAAGGGCAGGCTTATTGCTTTTTAGCAATATCTTCCAAATAATAATCTTTGCAGTCATTTTAGGTAAATTCAAAATAATAATTAATTGAAAAAGTTACGAGACATATTTCATTATTTTAGGTTTTGTACAGAGATATCCGTCACCTCATGACTTATGTTAAAGAGCTCATGGAGGTGTATTCAGAGTGGTGGCTCTAAGTGGCTTACTTGATTCTGCAGAGAGACCAAAAATAACCTGAATCTAACACACAAACAACCAGAGTTATAAGGTAAAAAAATACTCACTGTTTATTTATTTATTTATATTTTAATGTTGTGCACACAGTGATATGTTACGTACAATCAACTAAGATCAATTTAAGGTAATATATACAACATAACACTAATTACGTGGACAACACAATGTAGGTACAAGACAAATTTCTGAAGAAATGAAGTGAGCAAACAATAGTATATAAAGTGATTATGTTATGTCATGCGGTATGTTGTGTTGTGGTACGTGTGTGGAGTGTGGTGCACGAGTTGGAAAATCGGAATATTTTAGCGTAGGTTCAATTTACATTTGCAACTAAAATATTGAACTTCAAACCAACGTTTTCAAAGTTTACTCATCTCAAACACTTTATATTCTATTCTATTATATAGCGGGGATCAGGGCATTAAGCTCCTGATGTCACTGTGACCTGTGTAGATCTACTGTGATGGTTCCCCTTGAGTTAATTCGCACCGTCTGCGTCCTGACCTAGACCTTAAGCCCCTAGCCCTTGCAGGGGATGAGGACTACCAAATCTATTGCTATATTTCCTCCTCCGAGCCCAGGCTTTTGTAGATCTGGGCAGTGGCCCCTAGGTGGGGAGCAAGTTCCTTTCATCATCCGGACCTATCAAACAGATTACCCTTTGAAGTAAACTAAATGATTAATATGAGCTAATCTAATATCCATAGGTATTTGCTTGGTCATTGTTTTTTTAACAGTTCTGGGTAAATAAAAAGTTAATTTTCTCTAGGCACTTCCATCACTCAGAGTTGGAAGAAAGGGAGTCAGACACTGGACCGGACAACAGCTTTGTTGTGGAAGACAAAAGCAATAGGAAATTTCTGTTGAAAGAAAGAAGTACTTCATCCACTTGCGCCGTAAGTTTATCTACTTTTTCTTACTTCAGCTTTCAAGTGATATTTAGAGGATTTGAGAATCCTTTTAGGTTACTAATATGTCCGCTTTCCATGTGGAGCATACGAATTCCACAAACTGCCTCCTCCTACAGTCCGTTCACAGTTATTTTACCTCTGGTTGTTATGTTGGCTAACTTTAGATCTGTGTTGCCATATTCGCCTTCTAAGATTCACCACTTACACAATATAGGATTATTATCTGAAAAAACTATTTATTTGTGCATGAATAGAGATAGAAACTGTTTTTTCGATTTCCATAAATTATAATCTTATTAAAAACTTTTATAGTATATTTTCCTACGTTGTTTTACTATTGTTTTTGTCGTTGATTGTTTTTTTCAAACTATATATATTAATTATCTTAAGCCAGTGTTTTATTTTAAAAGATATAAAAAGTATATAAAAAAAATATAAAATATCGTGACGTAGGCTTTAAAATCATGAATACTATCGGATACTATCGCAGCATAATACTATCGATAGTTAGATAGCATCGAACTATCGATAGTCTACGTCAATTCAATAGTACCTATCGCCTATTTTTTACTATTATCGACAAAATTCAATAGTTTTGTCTATTCGCATATTTATTATCACAGCATTCTAATTTCCATCACGTTGGGGTAAAATTTTGCACACTGGTAACCCTACTTACGTACCTGTTATGGCGGCATTTCTAAATAGAATTAGAGGAACTTCACAGTCTTTTCCTCTTTCACAAAATTCACGCACTGATAACACAATCTTTCTACCACTACTTTGAATTCTTTTGGCATTTTGCAAGATGAATTATCACTGTTAAAAGAGAAAAATGCGAGGAGCTTCGTCAGTCGACATTTACAGTAACGCCAACCGAACAATACGACACACTGTAGCTGTCAGAGGTAAAATAAATATGAACGGGCTGTAGTTCCCGTGTATCCGTGGATTATTATATTATTGACTGCTTTTCTCAATATTTGGCTTGCCGAAAACCGGCTAAATTATAATAAAGATTGAATTAATATATGTGCGAATAGGATATATCTCGGGAAATGGCTCGCGACTAGTACGCGCTCGTTTAATAATCCCGATCGATAACTTTTAACGCGTGTTCCATTGTGATCGCGAAAACGTTAAACATCCATGGGTAAGAAATCGTTATCACGTCGCTTATTACCGAATCGGTACTGATCTGTGATCGAGCAACTGGTCAGGTACACTGCCGTAAATCGCGATTTCCCCTTCAAAACAGGTCATTAAATGCGTATTTCTTACAGTAAAAAAATATATAATAATAATAATAACATAAAAAATAAAAAATTTATAATTAAAAAAAATGTTCTTTTATGTCACATGTTCGTTTTTGTAATAAAATATTATAATTAATTAAAAAAGACATTTTAACCAAGTTTTGATGTAAGTAGCGCCTAAAATAGAAAAAAAACTACATAGCCACTTTTCTGGCACCGCATCAACTATATATTCAGTACGACCCTTTATCTCTAAAAAAATACAGAATTAATAAAAACA
>JAGVSP010002547.1:0-29145 GCA_022494985.1 Micrasema minimum
ATTGAGCATTCTGAGCTTTTATGAGGTGCCAGGATTCACATCCATAAAAGAACACCGGCACAATACACGAGTTATAAGTCGGCATTTTGAAGACATATTTTACTTATTAACCTACATACTAACTATTTTGTCCGCCTCGTGGTATAGTGCTTAGCGGT
The DNA here is from genome assembly GCA_022494985.1 of Micrasema minimum. NCBI lineage: Eukaryota > Metazoa > Arthropoda > Insecta > Trichoptera > Brachycentridae > Micrasema > Micrasema minimum. The sequence goes on from JAGVSP010002547.1 coordinate 159, forward strand.
TTGGTTACCGTGTATGAGGTTGCGGGTTGATTTCCGACTGGTACATAATATTTTTCTTAAAAACAAACGGGCAGGTACCACTGATGCGGTGATCGTTAAATGAAATTATAAAAAATATCATCCAACAAGCTTATTTTCGGACACCTTTGTTCTGAGCTCATTTCACTCATACCAAAGGTAGGTTCTATCTCAGTTGTAATTCGAGATAATAAGCCGATTTTCTAGTGAACAGATTGCCGGCTGAAGGATATCGATTATTAGTACAACAAAGTGTTACTAAGAATAGAGATGTTGGAAATGTATTGTACAAGTCTACAATAGGAAGTTAGGAAGTAGCATCCTCTACGGACTATCATCATAGTCTTACGTTATGAGTAAGAAATTAATGTATCTGTGCTTTTATTTATTACATCAATATTATTGACGGTACAAGATCCTTCAACATGTTTTAAAACTTAAAATATTTAGAGCTTATTTAACAAACTTGCAAAGATGAAGTAATAAAAAATTGACTAAATAAAAAACCGATAATTGAAAAAATTTATTTGTTGAGGTATTTGCAGGGCTTATATTTTAACATTGAGTTGAGAAAGAGAAGAATTATTATTAAAGTAGAAATCAATGTGTGTACCTAAGATTCAATGAATAATTCCATATCCGCTTCCTATGTGGATCATATGGATTCCACAAACTGCCTCCAGGCCCAGCTCCAAGCCAAGCGATCGGCCGTTAGCTTCCACGCATCCTTCTCCCACAGCTCTGACGCAAACTGCCGACGGGTTGTCAATAGCGGACGTCTAGGACGCCGAGAACCTGATGCCTTGTAAAACAGGCAATGGCTCTCGGGAGGATACTGCATCTGTTGCCTCGTAACAAAGTCAAGACATTTCTAAGACATCACACTTATCACCACAATACAATAAATTATTTTGAAATAATAATTATTTTGCAGGTATGATATTTTTAAAATACAAGGTTTTTTTTATGGATTTAATCATACAGGTATACAGGACGAAAAAATGTAGATATACAGTTTCGTAAACGTTTATTTTGTTTATGTAAAAAACTTATCGATATCAAAGAAAAAAAACTGCGTTTCCTTGGCATTTTGGGCCAAGTAACGTTTCGCGCATTTAAAATTGCGTAAAAATTATATTGCTTTCTCCTGATTTGTGTTGTTTACTACCTTTTCATTAAAACCTTAAATATAACGCGACGTTAATTTTCATCCAGCTTCATAATTAAAGAATAATGACATCATAATTTCATTATAATTCCCTCTTAACCGTAAAAGCAATTATCACATAGTAATTACTTCCTCTCTAGTCCAGAATATGAAAATGAGTTTTCAGCTGGATTTTTATTAAACGCTTTCCATATATAAGGTTTTTTTCCGTAATAAAAATGACTGAGGCAAAATATAGGTCACATATACCATTAACCACATGGTGTACGTATACAATATTATCACTAGAGACTGATATCTGTAAGTATTTTCATTACGGTGGTGTATCTTCTATGAGATAAAGTGTGGATGAGAAATGCGAAAAATTCTAAAATAGTTTGGCAAAGGGAATTTGGAGCTTTCACTCGAGTTCCGGGATTTTTCTACAATGTCCTTTGAGACGCAAGAAAAAAACGTTATAAGCTTTGAGTAAACGCTGAGCTTTTTGAGCAACAAAACAGACTTTAAAAAGTACCTAATGAAGTGATTTTAATAGTATTTTAGCTCACTAACTCCCTATTTTTTAAAAATGATTTCTTTAAATAGCGTACATGAAGCGTAGCGTATTACGTACATTCTACAGTAGTTACAGAAACTGCAAATAATTTGGGTTTTACACGAAATGTTTTTTTAAATGGAAGTTTCACCTTTTATTTGTGTTTAATAAATTACTATACAGTGAAATAATAGTGTCTCGAGCATCATGTAAGCAGATAAAGATAAAGTCAAGAAACTATTAATTTTTTATCAACGACGAAATTTATTATTTACTATGTTGTGAATTCCTTTTATTACCTGCCCCCGATAACTCGTTTTTATTATTTCCATTTTGCACACCTTTGATACACCGACACTGCGTTTTTTGAACACCAATGGCTAAACTTACAGAGTTATGATAAATTCTTACTTACCGGTCCGTTCTCCCATAATGCATAGCAATTAACTAAATTGGCTAGGTAATGAAAATTTACAATCCTAACCGATTCCTGTACGACAAATTATGTGAATTTCGCTTCACGCGTGTTAGATGCGTTACGGTCTAGAATAAATATAAGTTATGTTCAAATTGGTGCATTTAGAATTCGACTCAGGGATTTATCTACGATAAAACAATGAGCCTACTACTAAATCACTAAGAAAAGAGTAATATATTACCAAAACAATTGACCATTTTTATCCATTTTCAGACCTGTACAGTTCTCCCCAGAACAGGTTATCCTAGTGTGGACCACTATGATTTTCAATAACTTTAAAACTATTGAATTATTGTCAAAATTATTGTAAAAAAAAAATAAATGCGTATTTAACCCCTAATTGCCACATCAGATATTTAGTTTAATTTTTTGTCTCGGAACGGTAAGGTTTTCGTAGCAGTTTTGGCGAAATAAAACCAAATAATATTTTACGCAGCAATGCGCAATGCCTCAAAACGTTCGCTTTATGGTTAGGTTCCGAATTGTTTAACACTATCCGTTTCCCATAAAGCAGTTCCCTTTGAGAATTATTACGGTCCATTATTCTAAATTTATGTCATCAATTTTTAGAAATACTGTAAACGCAGCGAGTTTATCAAAAATATATAAATATGTTGTTTTTAGATGTGTATCGTTGATACAAAAAAATAAAGACAGTTACATACTACTGTCTTGAAATGACTTACACTGTTTTGCAAGGAAATTATTGAAAATTGTCTTTAGTACAGAAAAATTGACTGATTTCAATCGTTTTAAAAAGCTACGAGATCCAACAACGAGGGGATCAATATAATTAACTATACAGATTTCAGAAAATATATTTTTTTTAGTTAAGATTTGCCCGGAAAATCAAACCAAGAACCTCCTTGATGTGAATCCTGTGTTTTAGCCACAAAAAATATAATATAATCAATCTTGTTTATAAATATAATTTCAAAAGTTTCTAATTAAAAAATTATGCGTCGTATTTTTCTCTAGAAAAAAAGGTTTCTAAAACGGTATTTACTTATTGCTCAAAGTTTCTTGGAAAATAATTAGAGCTTTTCTAATATGCAACCCCTTTGAATTGATTAAAATAATGTTTATATGTACATAATGGACTATGTATGTCTTGCAAAAAGAAACTTTTAAGTAGGTTGTAGAATGATAAATGGTATTGACTAATATAGGGGAAAAGAAAGTTTTTTTTCCATAAACTTTGTCTATTTGTTCGGCCACGACATCATTTTACTCAATACATTTGCTTATTTACCGAATACGAACTATGTAGGTATAAACAAAAAGAACCCATGAAAATAGTATTTCTGAGTTATTCTGATTAAACAGGAAATATTTTTATTAATGCGGTTTTTCATATAACAATATTTTATGATACCGATACCGATAATGATACCGATAATGATACCTTGGACTGGTGCTGGAAGCGTGAGACTGATTATCTCACCTTCGTGTAACAAAAAAATAAGGATTACTGCACTTAATGTAAAAAATGCAGTAGGTACCTTATACACTATTGTGTGTGGATAAGAGAAAGTAGTAGTAATACTTGTAAAACATTGGATTTGTATATGTATCCTGTGTTCTCCACTTCATTATGGGTTTAAGTCAAACATCTGTTGTCAATTAAATGACCTTAATTTTTTAATAACAATACATTTTGGAGTTGTTAAACAAATTATGTGCCTATGGTAAATCGCATGATCAAGTAAAATTTCTGAATTCGAAATAAATAATTAAAAAATATTTTTGAGAGATTGACCTATTAAATAAATTACGATTTTCCCCAAACGTAAAAATATGAATTTCGCCATCACAAATATTTCATAACCCACCTTAAGATCCCTCTCGGAATTTCAGGATGATTTTACCAAGGGGTGGTTTTTAGAATACGAGTAATGTTAAATGTGAAATGAAAAAAGTTATTATTGATATCTCAACAGAGACAGAGAAACTCTGGAAACGAATGTGGGTTATCTAGGCGTTTACAGGGCTTATTACCTGTCATTGGCTGGGTTAAGCGGCCACTTGATGTATTACAACATTCCCCATTCCGCCCATCATCTGACAACCATGTATGACAAATTTTTGAAACTTGTATATATGTTGAGTTTGTTACAGAAGAACCTTACCTACACCAATAAAGTTAGATTGCCCCAAAAATGCTTAACTATATTCTCAACAGATGTCACTATAGGGAAAGAATATTTAAAATCTGTCGACATCACAACTCGCATGTGGATTCTTCTGTAACAAACTCAACATATATACAAGTTTCAAAAATTTGTCATACATGGTTGTCAGATGATAGGCGGAATGGGGAATGTTGTAATACATCAAGTGGCCGCTTAGCCCAGCCAATGACAGGTCATAAGCCCTGTTAACGCCTAGATAACCCACATTCGTTTCCAGAGTTTCTCTGTCTCTGTTGAGATATCAATAATATCTGATATCAGCCCAGCATGGGTATAATCCAGTAATTTGTCTACAAGTATTTGTATTCATTTCAAAATGTTGAAAAAAGTTATATTTGACCAGTCTAGTTATTTACTACACAGAGACCACTTTTAACTCTTACATACTAAAATATTACCAAACTGTTATTTTCAATTAAGAACACCTTATGCTCCATTATTTTTCCTTTAAAATGATGACAATCTTCAGCATGTAACCGGCGTAGCTGATGGATGGTGGGGTGAGCCTGGCGTGGGAGAAGGCAAGAGAGTTGCCAAAAAAGCTAAAACTACTAGAGCTGCAAGCTGACTACAAACAGCTACAAGCAGACTTTAAAAATCTGCAAAGGATATTATGTTCCTCTGAAATAACAGTATCAACTGATATTGGAAGGAACTATGTAGTAAGAACTAAAATCTATAACTGAATGTATTGTCAAACATAGACACTAGCATCAAAGTCAGGCTTCTTTTAAAACTCTTAAAGTTTGGAGGTAAGAGTAGGAATCCCTTAGCATTTCACTTACCGACTTATTTCATTGAAAATCTGCAAAAGCGTCTAAGCAAAACAGATCTATTAAAAAACAATTCCAATAATTCAGTGACAAAAATGTTGACATGATTTTAACCTTCACCTCCCGATGATATGTATTATGAGAAATACTTATAATGAGAAAACCCATATATACTATAATAGATTCGGGATTCTGAATTTTTCTTTTCTTCCGTAGTAGAATTGCGAATCACATAAACGTATTTCAATACACAGTAATTAATTTACAGCAACGGAATTTGAAAAAAATATTTGCCGATAAATCGGGGATAAAACTATCAATTCAGATAATTTCCAGAGCTAACATTACAAAAATTGTTACAATTCAACTTCAACAATGGTCGATAAAAAAACAATATTTGGGAATGTTCACGTTTTTACGATTTTTAAAGCACATTTTTAATATGTACAAAATACATATCACCGGAGCGCGCGGAATATTTTTTTGTACCGAAAGGCTCCGTAAGGGAAGTATTAAAAAGGAAAAATATTGACAAACCAACCTGTAGGTATTATGACGCGGTCGGTCGGGGGGAATATCACTAGCTCTGGATTCCAACACACGCGGCAAATTGGTATGAAAATGGTTCCGCAGAGCAGACGTGATACGCTTACCGACATTTACTATTAATCTATCGATATGCCGGTCCCGTTCCCATCATAATAAAGTAATATAACCTCAGTACTGGATATTAACATTAACATAATGGTTTAATTAAATGCCACATTAACTAAATACTGCCCGCCTTCTACATTAAACAATTAGTAGGGAGTTATTAATGATAGTGATTGTTCCGCGAACTAAAATTTAACACAGTATATAATATATAATATTATCATCAATTATAGACACAAGTACGTCATCTCCTCCTGAAAGCTGTTTCGGGACAACAATTACGTTATTATGTTTTTTTTTGCTTTACCTTAGAAATAATTATGTGGGATGTATTTACTGTTTGTTTTATTTTGTCAATAAAGCTTGCATAAAATATTTTGGATTTTTGTTAAGTCACTTTTAAAAAATAAAAACATGTGTTTACTATAAAAACAAAACAAAAATTACCCGTCGCCCGTAGGCTTCGCGGTCGGTATCATCGTCAGACTAAGTAGGTATTTTTAAAATTTTGTGCTTTTCATAAAAAACTAAGGTGTATATTAGTTCATTTACTGTGATTTTCTTTGCACAGTAATCGTTAAAGCTCAGAACTCCAATGAAATTATGCAATAGTGGTATGTCTAAATTATATATTATTCATTAAAAATAGATAGTTGAGAGTCAAGTAGTATTCGCGAATATATATTAAAGTGGGAAATATTCCGAGTGCTATGAGATCTCAGTTTAACTCGCGGAGCTTTGCACTGGACATTTCCTCAGCTTTGGGCATCTCGCCAACTAACCATTAATCTAAAGCGTACCGACTTAGTACCGACATTGAAAAGGTTCAATTCAAGTCCACGTGAACTGAATTTCCATTGATGCAGCACAGAATTGAAAAAAAGCATCTTGAAAATAAGTTTATAATGGATAATTATTATTAACACACAATATACAACAATCAATTAGACGATTTTGAGTTATACTCATGTTGGAATTTTTTTTTATTTCAAAAGTCTTCTTGACAATTAATCCCAAAGTTCCGCAGATAAAAAACTGATCACAGAATTTACAAAACGAAAAATCTCATCATACTCTATATATTGGATTTATTAAATATTTAAATATATTTAACAAAATTTAAGTAGGCATATTTAACTAACTAACCATCACGCCATTTCAGGCAGAGAGGAAAGAACGCCATACCACTCTGTCCTGACAGACTTTAACTAACTATATATAATTAAATCTTTAACTGTCCGCCTCGTGATGTATCGATAGGGTGTTGGGCTGTCATACATGATGTCACGGGTTTGATTCCCGATGGGGGTCAATATAAAATACTATTTAAATGTGACCTCGTACAAATGGTTAATATTTGAAATCTTGGACTGGATCTGAAGCCTAAGACTGATCATCTTACCTTCATGCAACAAATTATCAAAATTAACTGCACTTTCTGTAGTGCTCTACGCCCATCGATAGAGTAGTAGTAGGTTTTTTTTAAATTTTATTAGTGAGACATATTTATGAAGACGAAGTTATGCTAAAATGATGGTAAAAATGCAAAACTCTTAAGCAACAGTTAAAAACTATGCATTCACACCAATAATATGTATCGCACTGACCCAGCTTTTTGTACCCAGAAAAATATGATTAGCCCGAAAGCCGTGAAAATCGTAAAAACATTGATTTTGCTAACCTAACGAAAACATTAAACGATTTGCTTCAGGCGTCAGTCAAATCGAATTGGAAACCGTGTTAACCGTTACGAAATGGCTGATAATATACCCGATCATCAATTTTTTTTTTCTACTCAAACTTTCACTCAGTTAAGGGTTGAATATGAATACTGAACATCGTTATAGAAAATGAAAACTGTGTTGCAAATTCTATTGTACTGTAACACAAACGCTTTTGTATTCCTTGAAATGGTAAGGGGTGGTAGGTAATGGCTGAAACGGTATTCTCAATGAAAGAGAGTTCGTTGTATTGTCGCAAATATCTAACGATGACATCTTCAATCTACAGGTTCTATACATTTAAAAAATATATATTTTTGTATGTAAGATTCCCTATTGACAAATTGTTTCTCAGAAAGTGAAATATTCTGGCCACACATATTTAGACTTTGACATTTTTACTATCCTTCAGCAGTCAACTTCATACTGTATATTGTTATGTATGTAGATTATGTACCCGATGCGCGATGCCCAATATCTCTTTGGTTCTTTATATTTTGAATAGTCCTTTAATTCATTGGTTTTTTCGAATTCTAAATACCGATTGACACTTAATGGATGAAATCAAAAGAGGGAGAGATATTGATAATAGTTATAAGTTCGTTAATATAAGGTTAATATGCTTAAATGCGTTTAGAGTCCGTAATTTGTATGTTTTTTTTTAAATTTAATAAAGCGGTCCGTAAAATCGCGGTTCTTTAATTCGAATCTCCAAACTCAACTAAAAAACTCGTTTTCTACCTATAGTCAAGTTACTTATACGGTGGTTGCAAAAATTATAAAAATGTAAACATTTAGAATATTACAGAAAAAAATGTTCATATCAAACAAAAAATTTACATTCGGTACTTTTTTGGATTACGATACTTGCATTTTACAGTTACATTATTTATATATACATATTTATACTACTGCTGACATAATAACTCTAAAATGACAGTTTTACTCGAACTTCTAAGCTGTATACCTGAACTTAATATGTCCCAAAGTAGATATGAGGGTAATTTCCTAAGATTGATTGTGTACAAGTGCTAAAGTTTAGAATTTTAGTGCCAAGCCACTTTATGGGCAGTTTTGCTCTAAGACTTCCGTAAGTGCTTTACGTGCGCGGACTGCTGAACCGGAAAACGAGGGAACTTTCACCCGAGAATTGACTACTCGGAACATTTGTTGAAAAGGATTTAAGAAAGGTACTTGAATTACACTTTGCTGATACTGTGAAATAGCTACCGTTAATAATGTGTCTCTTCTCGGTTAAGAGTTTAAACTTGAGGTATTTTCAGCAAATCCGTATTCCGTGAGTTGGAAAAAAGTGGTATCAACTTTTCTTTATTCGTCTTTCTCACAATTTTATATCTTTTAGGTACTTTAAGATACAAATAATCAAAAGCTTTACTGAGAATAATTTATCTCCATCATTGTCCACATCTTTTTCGTTAAGTCATTATCAAAACATAAATAAATATTTACGTTGGCATACTTTTAAAATCAAGTAATCGAATTTTTTTAATACAAAATATAGAAGTAAAATTAATTAACATAAGTAAAAACGAAAAAGTACGATTAATAATTATATTAATGAGTACAACAAAAACATTTTAGTAGCCAATTTTTATCAGCAAATTATGCCTTGAAAGGTCTATTTTTTATTACGTTTTTAAATTAATCATATTTTTAACTGAGCTATCCAGCGGGAAGTATTTGGGAACGAAAATAAGGAAAAGAATAAGTATGCATGCCAGCATCTTATGTTTCAATATAATACTATGCACTACCTTTCCTTTAGTTGTTTATAGTGTAGTAATTTATATTATGTAGATATGTGAAATTACTACTACAACTATTCCTAGTTAAATTTGTTACCTATCATAGTTACAAAAACCTGTCCTTTAATCCGTAATATGAAACAAAAAAAAGAAAGATTACCAGATTATTGCCGTTTATTTTTCGCAACTTCTATTACTTGTTACATTTTATTACATCCTTTTTAACCAAAAAACCTTTTATCACATCCGAGATTTTTTATCAATGGGGAAAAGTAAAAAATAAAACACTTTCTTGCAAGGACATTGATGGCAATCATATCACGAGCACTGTGTTGGTTTTAAATCAAGTTTCTCCTCCAAAAAGCCTTTCATCCCCTCCACCTTCCAATTTTGGTTTTAGGGGCCGTCAAAGAAGGTAAACTTTTATGGTAATATTTTTATTCCGACCTTTTTATTTCGACTTTATCCATATTTAAAAATATTGATTTATGCTTTAGCCAGGAAAAATTAATAACCCTTATTTTTAATACAACTAATTCAAGATTTCAAAAAATCGTTTTCATAAATTTCTGGTTTTTGAGGAATAGAATCGATTACTCTTACAATGGACTTTACTTTTCTCTTACAAGTTCTCAGCTTATCTAAACAGCTGTCCTTGCCAGAATTCTGTTCCAAAGCTATTTTTCTTTAACAGTTTTGGCTTTTCACCAGTTCTCATGAACAACTTGAAGATTGCAAATCAGTATCTTTGTGAATTTGTACCCGATGATACGTCACCATTCTTTTGAAAGTTTTCTAGTTATTAGTATCAGATACTCGAACTTCTCTTCCAGTAAAGATTTATAAATGCTTATTTAGTAGTAATTTCATTTTTTTTAAATTAGTACATTTATTATTTTTATTTTCTTTGTAGCAAAAATTTTGAGATAACTTTTAATATTACGAAATACTTGTTAATTCGACGTTTCAATGGCTTTTATATACATTATATTTTAATTCAAATTTATACATATTTGATAAACCTATGTAGGTACTATAAGGTTTGTATAATATATACCTAAGGATTAGAAAGAAATATTCAAGTTTTTCGCTTCATGTTACTACTAACTGTAGTACCTATGTAGTTGCAAAACATTTATATATTTTTTTTAAATATATGAGTTCGTGATAATATAAAAAAAATTACTGAAAGTTTAACTGTCCATGTAAGTGTGGGGCTAGAAATAATTAAATAGTGAGTATTTCATGTACAACGTTCTTGAAGCAATTTTCACAGAAATGGCGCTTAATAAATCTTCATCATACAAGAGTAATAATAGCTTTGAAGAATAATAGGGATCACAAATTGCACGAATTGATGGACAATGCAGATCACTTAGGACAAGTTCTATTGGTGGTGTGGAGTTAGTGGTTTTATGAGAAAATTTCTAAGTGGATGAGTTAAAATGACAGACGGATTGCGGAAATGCAGCAAAAGTGACTGGCTTTGATGTCTTCGCTTAGTGCGGTTTTGATAATTTAATTTGCATCTTCATTTGCAGCTTTAAACATTGCACAGGATCATTCCTTCAAAAATCATTGAACTAATCAAAATTTTTATTCAATAAAAGGTATTTTTTTACGAAATGGGAGAATAAATTTATACTATGTAGAAAACACGATTGGATTCCACAAACTCCCTCCAGGCCAAGCGATCGGCCGCCAGCTCCCGTGCATCCTCCCAAGTCAAGTCCACGTCCCGCAGCTCTGACGCAAACTGCCAAACTATAAGAAATAACAATAAGTAAATACATTTAAAAATATTTTTGCTTGCTTATCCTTTTTAGTGGTAGTGCATTGCATTACCCTGCATGAGGTCGCGGGTTCGATTCCCGTAGGGGTCAACATTTATTTTAATGTTATTTGGATATTAATATTTCATGTGTGATATCTTGGGACTGGTACTGAAGCGTAAGACAGATTATTTCACCTCAATTTGGAATAAAATGATTAAGATACACTGCACTTGGTGTACCAACGCAGTGCCCTATGCACCATCGGGTGCGGATAAGGGAAAGTAGTAGAAGAAGTAGTATCATTTTTACTCGCGAGTGAAATATAAATAACCTCTTACCAAAGTTTAACTTCTCAAGTCGAGGATATTTCGCTTTGTGCTTTCTTCGTTCTCTTGTTCATCGATCCTCCAGTTTATTGACAAAGTATTTGATTTCTCACGTTTTACGATACTTGTTTGCTGTTCCCCATTCCAGTCGCCATTCTCGGTTAAATCACAAATATATAAACATCATCTCTTTAAAAAAATACATTCCAAACAAAGCTCCATTTCCTTTTTCTTAAGATGAGAATAGGTAATCTGTTTTGTATTGATTATAAGAATGTTTGTTTTGAGAACCATTTTATTACAATTTGACTTCTCAACAGAGACGAGATGTTTGGAATGTAATATCTAGGCGTTTACAGGGCTTATGACCTGTCATTGGCTGGTTTAAGTGGCCTCTTGATATATTATAACATTCCCCATTTCACCTAGTATTTAATATCCATATCTGCCTATTATCAGAACTTGTATGTATACAGTGAAAAATAGTTGTAGCTCTTTAAGAATTGGTTGGGAGAAAGAACTTTATTGTACTGATTTTATTTTGTTTAGTTTTTATGTTTATTTACTATAGGTATATCTTTCAATTTTATAAATTTTTAAGAGAACAAAAGCACTCGATAGGCTCTACAGTGTATCTTTTTTACACTATACTGCTATATCTACTGCTATACTGCTATACTGCTTTGTACCAGACCTGATGAAAAACTGTAGGAAATACAATTTATCGGGGCAGCAATGTTTTTAAAAATCACTATTTAGTTAAAATGTACCTATTGTAAATAGTTTATATAAACACCGTGTACCGAAAACTCGATGTAAAAGCGGAAAACTAGTGAATCTATGTCATATTTGAAGTCGATTATGTAAAATTTATTTTTCTATTCGACCTATGGTTTTCGAGAAAATTGTGTAAGTTGATTTTTTTTCAGAAATCTTACTAATTGTTATTAAATTAATTTATTTTATTTATTTATTGACGGACAGAGTCTATTATAAACATTATAGATACACGAAATTTTTACAAAGAAAAAAAAAATTGCAAGGACAGAAATAAACAGCAAAGACAAAGAATAGATTTTTTAAATTAAGTAAAATGCATAAGTACAAACTATACAGATTCTTCAGCTGATTTATAAAGAAAGACATCCTTACATCAAAATAATCAAGATCTTGATGATCGTTCACCCGCCTGATCATTGAAATAATTTGTTTAGCCAAATTATTACTGTAAAATAAACCAATCGTAAAGCAAAAATAGAATTTTAAATAGGATTTTGTGTAATTTTACTTAATTTACGGTAATATAAAAGCTTTTAAAAAAAAAAAAAAATTTTTTAAGCTCAGATTCAAAAGTCATATTACACGTTTAACTCCGAATATAATGTAGATTCACCAGTTTTCGGGTTGTACTACGAGTTTTGTTACACCATGTATCTTTTAACATTATTCATTTCACCCTACGGCACATCCCTAGAAGTCAAAATGGATGAATAACTTTTACCGTGAATCGTAGGATTTCTGTTTACAAAGAGCTTCACTTGTGCAACAGCGACGAAATTGAACTGAGCTCCTTGTTTCTGCTCCTATATTGGGGGTGCTGGTTCCTGCATAAGCGCAGTCAGACGTTATTGTTACTCTTCGTCCGTGATTCGTATTTTGCATTTTGTGCAACGAGACATTGAGAGGAATCTAGAGAACATTGAGATATAGAGTAATGGGATAGGAATGTCAACAAAGGGAACTTTGTATAAAATTTTTGTCATAAGCACTCACTTTGCTGTTATTCAATTTAATTCCTATAAATTTGAACAAACTCTCTTAAATATCTTTGGACCAGTTGAGCGAATATTTCAGGGAAAAAAGGTAGACTGTATTTTAGAAATGAAAAATTTAAAAATTTAATTATAAAATCATCTCTGCGTCATATCCGCTCACTATGTACATAAAATCTTAAAAGCCCACAAATTAATTGCCTTCGCGCTAAACGGTCAGCCTCTAGTTAGAAAAAATATCCGTTTTAATAACTAGGTACATTTAAAATTAGTATACTTTTAAATAATAAATAGAAACAGTTTAAATATTATTTTGACTTTTGAGAAATGTTACAATAATAAAAAATGATACCATATATAAGCTCGAGTTTTGAAATCAAAATAAAAATGAAACATCTTGTTTGGAAAACAAATAGACTTAACAGGAATACTTGCGGAAGAGGTCCACACAACCTACATCCGTTTTACCGTCGGCTTACGGAACACGACCGACATTGGATATGTTTATAGAAACTGTCTTTTATCCGATCTTTGCTGGCTAGGAAACAAAATAATACATCATTTTTGTTATAAAGTTGGTCTTCGAACGTAAGATAACAAATTGGTTTAGATTGCTATCAGTTAGTTTTTGTAACGATAGGATATTGCCATTTACATTTCTTCATCGCACAAAGTTTTGAATTCGAAAAACATGTACTGTTTAGTGCTAATAAAAGTAGATAAATATTATTCAAATCTTTTTTTCATTTTCAACTGATACATCCTATCAGTTCCATAATTGTGGAGTTTTGAGTTGTTCCAAATCCCCCTGCATAACACTTGTAAGTATTTAAACATGTACTTAATTTTGTACAGTATTCAAACATGTGATAAAATACAGTTTAATTTTGTGTACAAATGATTTAAGCATTATGTTAAACTGTACATATGACTCAGTATGTAAGAAAAGGTAAGTTTATGCAATTTTATGTACTTTAGTCAGATCAATTCTAGACTGACTTTTATTAGTACAAGCAAGTAATGAAATTTTAGCACCGTTATCCAATAAACGCCCCGCTATCGCAAGTACAGAAGAAATAGGAATCCATTATCTTTTGTCAATCAGATTTCCTTCGCCGTTTTTATCCTTCGCTTTGGAGACGATGAAATAATTTTACAGCAGAAAATCTCAGTCAAAGTATGTACAGCTCTGGGCTCACCGCCCGGAGAGCTTACGAAGTTAAGAAATCCTTTCTAACTTTAGAAGTAAATAACATTTTTTTTTTCGTTTTCTTTCTTTAGTTTTTTATTTTTACGTAAATTTTTCTTTTTCCTTCCCGAAAAACTTTTTATTAAGAAACTAAAAATTAAATCAGCCCTACGCGAAAAACTATTATGAATGAAGATTCTCGTTTTTTTTAGCAATATCAATGGTACAAAACAGTTTAACAGACAGCGTCAAAAAGTGGAAAATTTTTCAAAACTATTTCAATAAATGTTTGGGTCCAAAGTTTACTTTTTCGAGTATTCAGCTTGTTTTATCTATATTTTTTTTACGATGGTTCGAGCAATCGGTAATCTATAATACGAGTGTGCCTGGATGTAGAAGTCGAGAAAGGCCGAGAAAGACATGGCATGATCAAGGAGATTTTTTTTCTTTTAATTGCTTCAAAGTGGGCATGTGAGAAGTCGGTATAATCGACGTGCGTGCATGAAAAGTTGTATGAATGTGAAGGAAGCAAGAGAAGTATGCCAGGACCGAGTGGTGTGGTGTTCTACTCTCTCTACCTACTTCGAGGAAATGGCGAGATGGTAAGATAGTTAGTTAGTTATCTAGAAATAAATATGTAAATGTTATATAAAATTAAAATGAAGCTAGCTGCAGAATAACAGTGCATTTTACTGCAAGAATTATTACCCAGAGTTCTGAAAACAAACACAAGAACATTCACAAAGTAATACGTAAATTTAACAGTTAATGGTTTTACAGATCACCAGAATATTTATTATGTCATTTTACTAACACAGCTAAGTAATAATGTAATCACAATAATTATGTTATGTAAGACAGTAGTTTGCCCCATTAAATGTGTTGTTTATTTTATTATTCACCTTACAAGCTCAAACACTCATGTGCGACCCACTTAATTAAATAACGATTTTTCAAATAGTTGTAAACACAAAACAATTTTGTCTCACACACGTTAAGTTGTTCGTTCTTATGATTTATGACGTTAAGTTTATCGTTCTTATAAACAAGTAATGGTTAAAATATATTTTTAATTAAAGAAAAAGGACGACTTGAAACTTGGGAAGCTGGTTTAGAAGGTTCTAAATCAAATTTGAGGTCAGGAATTGTGCCAAAACTTTCAACGTGAATTTCGTCTATTGATGCCAAGAAAACCGAGAAATTATGTAATATGATATTGCTTTATTCTATGTAACTTCTGAAAACAACGAAAAACCTTGTTCAACCTCTATTTTTCTTTTCTTTGTGCAAAAATTATCTTTTATTCTATTTTATTAATTATCCTAACGGTTATTGTATACGGGATATGATTTTTACTTTTATTGAAAAATAACATTTAATACGATTATAAATATGCACTCTGGTTAGATAATACATCATTTGTTTTTTTGATTTTTTGGTAGAACGTAAATAAAATTTGTTGAGTTTATAGTTTATTTAAAAATATGTTTTAGTTTTGTGATAAAGAAATTGTTATAAAAAGTTAGTTATTCATAAAATTAACATTATGAATGTTGGTTTGGTGGTAATTTTCATGTTTATTTAAGTATTTTCGCTGATACTCATTTCATGGATGTTTGATACAATTTTTTAATCTTATTCTAATTAGGGCGATACATTTTAAATGTATCTGTAATTATTCGTATGCGAGTAAGAATACGATAATCACTGCCAAAATGCACGAATGGCAAGCACACCACTGGTGGTATTCAAAATACCTATGTGATTCATCGAATTCGCGTTGTTTATCAAGTGCGAAATATTTTAAAGGCACTGAATTTCAACAGCGCAACGCATAAACAGGAGCTCAATTCAGGGGACGATACGTGACAAAACGTGTTTACATAACAATATTGCTGTTTGTGACGCTGCATGACACTACAAGTGAGAATTCAGTTAATCTTTCAGCCCCTTAAATTATTCACGCGCTTGAAATTACTGCTGAATAAAAACTGTTGTGTAATCTACCAGCAGAATATGCTATATGGCTGAGAGACGCGCCCCACAGACAGATAAGTATGGAAAATTGAGAGTGCCACGCGATATGCAAGCTTTAAATGCCAAATGGAAATGCGCAGTATATATTATATTTTTTACTATGCTGAATGTAAACGAAATTGTTTTTATATTATTAAAAGACTGATGTGACGTTAGAATTCTAAAGATAAAAAGCATAGTTGAATAATGACATAGTTCCGATTATAGTAGGAATGGTGGAATTCCAATTGTAAAAAAGACGGAACGAGAAAGTTTTATGTAAATTAGCGTAACAAAAGCGATGGTCTTTTTTACGTTTGAAGATATCTTATACAGATCATATTATTATTATATCTATATACAAATATATGTAAAATCATGAAAAATATATGTATTTTACTCTACATGTACTGAAAATAGTCTAACTAGCCATTTCCTAAAAGAAAACCTTAAGTGAATAAACATAAAATGTAAAATAGCATTTATTTATATAAAACTTCATGTACATAAAATATTATGTTGTTAACTTGAGAATTTATGCTGTAATACATAAATATATAAGAAGTTTGTATTGAACTGTGGAGTTACTTGTTCAGTTAAGCCTAAATTAATCCGGGAAGATAAATGTCCTAGGTCCTTGTCCCTAATCCTTTATTCAAGGAATATCATCAAACCTGAGCCCGTAAGGTCAGGACTGCATACGATTATGCAAATAGCCATACCCACCAACTCTCACTACGTGCTTTTTATAGGTCCAAGCCATACGTAAATATGTAGGTAAATTTTAAAAAAATCATCGCTTTACCGGCAACAGATGTGAGTTGACCTTTTTCTAATCTAGCTTAGATCTGCATAGAATGAAAAATAATTGCAGTTTTAATAAAGAATTTGAAAATGTTTTAAATTATTTTTATAAAGTACTCTATTCGACTGAACCACATTTTTTAAAATTTATTTTGGAGCTTTATTAAAGATGTTAGAATTTTTCTAAATTATGCGTCTACGTCATGGATATCCCATCGAGAATTGTCGCTGAATGCGTTTTAATATAAAAAATGCACAGAAAGTGTATTGTTCACTTTTATTGTTTGAACGTGATCTGTTTATTATTAACGTCGTGCTTTCGTAACAGGTTACGTCGCTGTGCAAGTGTTTTAAATTAATAGTATTATTTAAAAGAGGACTGATTTTTTTATGCATTGTAGAAAAGTTTTGTCATACGAGTAAACTCTTGAATTTTCGTCACACCTACATGAAAACACTTAAAATTACAATACAATTGAACTTCCTTATACGAAATATTTTAGAAAGTACCTACTTAGACTATATCTATGTTGTGAAATAACATTAAAGGTATAACTGGTACAAACTATATGTAAGAACCGGGTTAGAATCTCTAGGTTCGAATCCCTCTCCTGCACAACTTGTTTTCTGCTTTCTGGCACAGTTATTTCCGGCTATTTGAAAGCAGTCCCAAATTGGAAAAAAAACGGGTATCAACTAAAAAGGTGTATCTTTTAAGGTCTTTACTTATAACGCAAACTTTTTAATATTGGAAATTGTTACGTAAAACGCTCAACATTACTCGCTCATCATTAACGCGCTCATCATTAACCTTCCCAAAAAACATCAATATTGAAAGACTGACTTTCGTTCGCCTTCGAAAATCGTTCAGATATTATACAGCTCTGCGTATTCATATCTCTGAGGTTGTTCAAAAGAATTATCCTCGTTCGGTTCAGATGGGAAAGATATCAGATATCAGTTCTCTCTGTATTTTCGAAAATTTTTGAACAGGTCCTTAAAGATAGACTAATGAAATATCTTATATCTAATAATCTCCTCTCTTCCAAACAATAAGGATTTAGAAAATTGTCCAATACTAAATGTGCTGTTTTTGATTTTGTTGCAACTCTACAACGACATCTGGACCAGGGTGAATGTACTGCTGGTATATTTGTTGATCTTAAGAAAGCGTTTGATACTGTAGATCATAAGATTTTACTAGAAAAACTAGAACACCTAGGTGTTACTGAAATTCCTCTTAAGCTATTTCAAAGCTACTTGCGTGACAGATTCTGCCTAGTCCAGATTGACGATGAATCTAGTGACCTAAAAAAGATCACATGTGGTGTACCACAGGGCTCTGTTCTTGGACCCCTATTATTCTTAATTTACATAAATGATTTAACTGGTTGGGGTATAAAAGGTGCACTTCAATTATATGCAGACGACACTATTATCTATTACCATAATACTAATATGAAAGACCTTGAAAATGAAATGCAATCTGATATACAGTATCTTGCAAATTGGTTACGAATTAACAAGTTGAGTCTTAACATTAAAAAGTCTAATTATATTTTATTTGGTAAAAAAAGAAATCATACTCTTAATATTGCCCTTGGAGATAGTTATCTTGACAAAACTGATGTTACAAAATATTTAGGAATATATATTGACTCTAAGCTATCATGGACGCACCAATATGACCATATCGAATCCAAGATCACATCAGTCGCAGGTATACTGTATAGATTTAGAGAAACTCTTCCCACCCCTCTTCTACGTTCATTGTATTATGCTATGATCCACTCACATTTAGTTTATTTATCATGCATATGGGGTTTTTCAACTAAAAAGCTTATATCTGAAATCCAGGTTATCCAAAATAGGGCAATTAGAAATATATATAGTATTCCAATAGAAATGCACGTAAAAGATATCTACAGACAGACCGGCATTTTACCTTTCAGCATTATACCTTATTACGAAATTGCTTATATACAGGTTCAATTCATAAGGAATGTAGCCCACACTAATACTCAATACACTTACAACCGTGATGTTCACAATTACAACACTAGACAAAGACACAATCTACACCCACCTGATACTTGTACTACAAAATTTGGTCTAAAGTCTCTGCTGTACCTGGCTTGTAGGGAGTATAACAGGCTTCCTGAGGGTATTCGAAGCTCTAGTAATGTGGCTAACAGCCTAAAGCTCTATTACCTCAGGCAGTATGTGGAAGGTGTAAATAATTAGTGTATTTGTATTTGGTTGTATTCTGATTGTAATAATATTTTTTTTGTGTTTGTAATAACTGTGTGTTCTGGCATGAATATATATATTTAATGTAATTATTTATAGGCCCAAAATGAGTTTATTGTAACTCATGGGGAATACATGTAAAATGTATTTTTGAAATAAAAAAAAAAAAAAAAAAAAAAAGTGAAGAATTTTTAATCCCTTTTTGATTAAATTTATAATTCAGTATCTTAAAACTGAATGGCTGCCGGATTATCTAAGGCCTACCACAGTAACGGAGGCAGTTAAATAAGTGAATTAATTACATTTGCGAAATACATGGGTATAGAAGCAATAGTACTTATATTATATAGCGTAGACCCACCCTTAGTATATTATGTTTTATATATGAGGCCAACCATGAATGGTCTAGAGAAGCGGGTTCTGAGTTGTAAATTATATTAAAATGATATGGTGGGTTTGGAATGTTACGATCCAGAAAGGCGTATTTTAAAAACAAGAAATAATGATTTATTTATTTATATAGTCATACATAACATTATACATTTATTTAGTACTTTAACTGTCTAACTAGGGTTGATACCCCTTTCTAAAACACCAAATATATGACTTTTTAGTTATAAATACATTTTCATGTTACAAGTTACAAATACAACATTTTTATATATATATTTAAAGCGTGTTAAAATAAATGGTTTTTTAAATTTTTGTTTGAGTTATGGTTATATTATAAATAAACATGTACCTTATTAATTACTTAAAAAATATACCGTATTATTAAAAAATTTAACTAATTACAAAAAATATTGTTATATAAAGTAAAATTAGTATCGATCGCCAAAAAATTATCGAGCTAAGGTGCTAGTGGTTATATATGCAATTTTTAAAAAATTGACTATTAGATATCACTTCTATATTGGTGAATTTTCGCAGTATATCTTTTGATGTTATAATAATTAATTAATAAATCAGTCACAAAAAAAAGTTACCAAAATTCAACTTACACCTTTTTGTCTTGGAAAATAGTCTGATGTAATCTACATACTACGAATCGGTAAGGAGTTGTTCATATTTAGCATTTCTATTGTGAAGTTGGATTTGATTTTACGCACATACTGGTATTCAAACGTCATACAATTGATTCCTAAATATTTCAATGGAATTCCGTTCCTATGACATCCGATAGTTCGGCAATATTAATTAATATTCGAATTCAACACCGATTCATTAATAACGTAGTCATTCACAGTCGACTGTATTATTTCTCAATTTTGGAAGATTATGTAAACTTTTTTTCGGCTGGAGATAATATTAATGAATCTCGAATTATACAGAGAATTTCTTAAAAGAAATACAGAGAATTGAACAGAGAGAGATAATGAACGTTAAGAGTGATCTTGACGACGAAAATGTCTAATGGACATAACCAGCAAACCTTAAATTATGTAGCCAAGTTGGAAAAGTTGATGAAATTATCAAATTTAAAAAAATTAAAGCTAAACCCCGACAAAATCTATTGAACGTATTCAGCATAAATTTTTAAGATCACTCAATTTCAGGCTAGGCATCCCAGTTGAAGATCTTGACTATGATTTTTTATTGAAATATTTACAATTGCTGACATTAAAAGATAGGAGAACAATTAATGATTTATTGTTTTTGTTTAAAATTGAACACAACTTATTAGATTCCCCTGAACTTTTGTCTTTAATTAAACTATCACGTCCCAACCAGAACTACAAGACAAAATATACCGTATCGCTGTGACAATATTCGAACTAACGCACAACAAAACTCTATTTTCAATAGAATCCAAACAGTCGGCAATAAATTTTCAAATTTGTCGAGTACTGAGATAGGATTACCAGCTTATAAACGATGTGTTTTGAATATGTTTTTAGATTGATGTGTGATAACATAATGATCGTGATTTGATTTCTTTTCTTTAAAAAACTCTTACTATTTCCTTTACTATAAACATGTATTTTTATTTTCTTTTTATTTTATTTTTTTATTTTTAATTTTATTGAGCACATTTACTGTACTCCCCTGAACTTTTATTTTTAATTAACTACCAATCACCTCTACCATATCACTGTAACAATATTCGGACTGAAACACAGCAAAAATTATATTGTTAACAGAATAATGTATTATTGTGGTCCTCTTTGATTTTGGTTATTATTTTAAATAAACTTTTATTATTAATATGTTTAAATGTATAAAACTGTAACTATTGTTTTCTCTAACATTGTTTGTTCTTTTATTATTTCTATTTTTCTTGTATAAAACATGTAAAAGGCTTTATGCCGTTATTGTAATAAATAAAAATAAAAAAAAACAGAATTTTGTTCTAGTCAAAATTTTCTTACCTTCCAAAAGGTCATAAAAACTGAACCACAAAATTATTTATTTGATGGTTACATCAATATTGTAACGATGGCAACCCCTACCTACTCGAGCCGTTGGGTTGGCATCACTGACGCCAGAAGCCACCCTCATCCCCCAACATCCGCCATTCTCGTTCTGAAGGGCTGCTGTGCTGACGTTACCTGGCCTCCCCTTTGCTTTTATAATTATTGTAGTAAACACTTGGATTGTAATTAGCTTGATGTAAATAAAGAGTTTTAGAGATAAAAGAAAGTGTCCTCTTTACAATATTATTAGCCTTTCCATTATAGAAATAATTATGATTCATAGCATTTGGTGTAAGTAGCAATGCAAAGTGCCATATGAACAATTGGGTGCGAAAATGGGAAAATATTAGTATTTTCGTTTTAAAAAAATCTATTTGTTAACAGACTTATTCTAGTCGCTAGACTCTCGAGTAGTACCGAATGACATTGAGGCTACAGTACTCGTCTGCCGTCCATGTTCAATTGACAATCAGATTTTATCTCTGGATAGATACGTCCCGGGCTATCTTGACACGCCTCCCGGAGCGGGATGCGTGACGTCACAACTAGACATATTACCAAAACGATTGCGTCTCTCGATGGCACACATTTCGTGTTTTCCAAAAATGTACGCGCACTTGCTGATATTGTACCCTGAACAGGGTGGGACGCACTTCTGATGTATTGTCGATAAAAACTTATTATTTGGTTGAAATATAAATGAAATGTATAACTACATTATAATAATATGTGTCCTTGTAGAGAAACACTGTATTTTACTTCTGACGGGCTTCCAAACATAAAAAAAATTATAACCATAATAATGTTTTAATAAATGTTTGGTCTTTTTCTAATGGGGTTCTTCCAGATTGAATATTCTTAAAAACGTTATAAATATTTAAAGTATATTTTTACAATTCCAACGATATAAAACACACAATACTCAACAATTTAGTTTTTATTAATAAATTTATGTTTTAAAAACACGAAAATGCGAATGATTTTTAACGCCCGTTATTGGCTAATGACGTCATACCCGTCCACCGTGAAAGGCGTGAAATTCATTCCGTAGTAAGCGCCTATATTGCAGTGACGTCACACCGCATGCGCGCCAAATGGAGATTTTGCGAGCGATTTGAAAAAGCGCTATTTCAAACCGCGCTAGAAAATTCATATGACATCGTAAAAAAAAAATTAAAAAATCCCTTGATGTTGTTATTTTTCAATCAATTTTTTAAAATAAAAAATAAAAAATCGGAAAGAACCCAATTGTTGATATTTATATGATTCGGTTTTAATCTAAATAGTAACAACATGCATTTTCACAAAAGGCGGTAGAGAGAGCTTGCATGTGAAGTCACGTCATTATTTGATTGTATCTATACATTGAGAAGTTCTGAAAACTGGTCGATATGGATATCAGATACTAGGCGAAATAACAAATGTAGGGAATTCTAGAAAAGAAACATATTTTGTGTTTTTATTCTAGAACATGACGACATACGAATGTGCTTACATATTTTTACCAGCTCCACAACATATTATACATCGCAGAGACCTCAGGTGCTTGCTAAGCCCTGAGTCCTAGCAAAGAAGTTCATATAGAACCGCGTATAAACGGTCCTATAAGCATAGTACGCGCAAATAGCACTTAAATTGCACTTACGTATCATTTTTTAAAAAGTTCTTGGTACACCCAGTACATTATACGGAGTGTGAACATGTGATGTGATGCGAAAAGACAGGAGAATTTGTGGCAGCGATTTCGGCCCCCCCTATTTCTCACCCATAAAAATAAAAGGCTTTCATCTGCTTTTTCTCTCGTAACACTTTTCATTCCTTGTATTTATCTTGAATTCCAGCGAAATAAAAGTAAAAAGCGAAAGAATTTAAATACACGATGAGAAATGTTTTTCAAATATGTTTTGAAAAGAAATGAAAAAAGATTTATAAAAGTCGTCCTGAAGTGATGTCAATTTTTTTCTTTCATTTTCTTGTCCGTAAATTATATACATAATAAACACTAAGGATTTTTCACTATATTTTGTGAATGTTTCAGTTTGACAGTTTTGTAGATAATTGTTTCATCCTAAGGTTAGGGTGTCTCCCGATGAAAAGTCTTCCGTCTCCTTTCAGGGCACAAATCAATAATAACATCTACTTGTACGAAGTACTAAGTACTAAGAAGTCAATACTATGTACTAAGAAGTCAATACAATCGTTTATCGACCTTGAGTCGATAAATATTCATAGAAAGTAATCGATACAAGGTCGATAAATACTTTTATCAACCTCGTACCGACCTGTATCGATATGAAGCACATCCCTGGGCACAGATCATCAAAATATTTACATCGGTATGTATCGCAGCTGTGACGCGTATATGACGGGAATCGGTAAATCATCAGATACATTTTACGGATTACTTTCATATTTGAATACAATACACGGTATAATTTTATCAATGTTTAGGAAAGAATGCGGTTTAGGAGAGGTAGTTCTAGAATGGTGTTTGTCTAGGTATATTAGGGATCTAGGACCGGTAGGTAATGCTATTGGCATACAGTACCATACTCACATCTCTTAGATTGTTTTTTCAAAAGTTTTAAGGAAGTCACTAATAATAACTACTATGGTAATCATTTTCAATTAATTTCATTATTATGTAATTTATATATTCATTTCAATTTATTATATAAATAATAATTTCAGTAATATAAGACTTAATTTTTGTTATTGCAAGTTGATTTTACATTATGTTTATGACCTTTTAGCTGTTTTCATGATCTAAGATGAACGGCATAAAAATAATTTCGAATGTACATACTTTCACAAAGATTACAAAAATTAGCTGTTTTTAAATCTCTTCTCTCAGAATCGTTAATTTCGAAGTACTCTTTTTAATTGGGCAAATTAATCCTTGCTAGATTGCCTTGATACTAAAAAAAATAAATTATTACCGAGAATTTGTACTTAAGTAAGACCAAGCTACGCCAAAAATAATAAAAAGTAATTTGTTTTGTACAAAAGTTTGCCAAAAGATGATTTTATACAATTAATCACCAGGATGCTTATGTAAATTCTATATTTTATTATTTCAACTCTTTAATGTCCCTACTTTCCACATTTAATATTGCTGGATGGGTTTGTCCACCTCGCGGTGTAGTGGATAGCGTGTTGAATTACAACGTATAACGTCTCGGGCTCGATTCCTAACGAGGTCGAAAAGAAATGTTTATTTGAATGTGATTTTCCACTTAAAAATATTTTTTATTTGTGTTACCTAGGACTGGCCCTGAAGCGTAAGATTAATCATCTTGCCTTCGTGTAACAAATGATCAAGATTCGCTGCACTTAGTGTTTAGTGTAACAATGCAATGCAACATTGGGTGCGGATGAGGGAAAGCTGTAGTCGTCGGTAAGGTTAGGTTAGGTTAGGTTTGGTAAGGTTAGGCAATTTATGTCGTAACTACCACCACTAATGCGAAAATAGATTTTTTTTTAAATTTTACATTTGGTTGGTTACACATCATCTTGCAAAATTTCATGAACCAGAAGAATATAATGATTTTAATTTTTCTTATTTACATAATGACGGACGACAGATGGACGAAACACGTTCTGGTGTGGAGACCGAGAAACCAGAGGCCTTAAGGACGTCCACCGATAAGATGGGTGGACGTCATCAGGAAGTCTGCTGGAAGACAGTGGATGGGGGCTTTACAG
This sequence comes from Micrasema minimum, assembly GCA_022494985.1. Taxonomy (NCBI): domain Eukaryota; kingdom Metazoa; phylum Arthropoda; class Insecta; order Trichoptera; family Brachycentridae; genus Micrasema; species Micrasema minimum. The sequence continues at coordinate 25,715 of JAGVSP010002547.1, forward strand.
GGTCGGGAGGAGTGGAGGCGGCAGTGGAAGGCCCTTGTCCGGCAGTGGACCTCAACGGGCTGAAGTTGACGATGATGACATTTACGTGTCATCTCACATGGATTAAAATCGCTTGATAACAATATGTCTTACACCACAGTTTTCATAAAAAAATACCGACAAATAAAAAAAAAATATTATGTTGTTTTTTCGTTATCCTGTAAAATTTGGAATTAGTACATAATATTATCAGTAAAACCTATATTTCTATATCGACCATCACAACTATTTTACTTCAAACGACCATTTAATTTGTTTGCCGAAATTTACAGCCTAATCACTAAAATTTAGTAAGATCATTGCGGTGTCATGATGTATCAGTGCACATGGGGATAAATAGGGCGATAAATTTGTGTCTCCCCATAATTAATTACGCCGCACACTCACGTCGATATGGATCATCGTTAATAACAATAAAGATGTCTTTCGGAGAGTTTGTAGTTCACGTGTTAACAAACGACGTATGAAGAAGTTTGTTAACCGGTACAATGAGTTAGCGCACAGTATATGTACAGTGGGGTTTACTTTTGAGAGGACACTAAATACAGATTTTTTTCTGTGAAATATAATTTATTATAGTATTTCTTTACCTGACAGTCAAAAAGCTACATCTCTAAGACTATCGTTTTTTAGGAGATGCATTTTAGATGCAGTTTACTGTTTTTTTAAACTTATTTTTATTTTACAATGCTGTCAAAATAAATTGGTGTGTTGGAGAAATACACCAAACTGAGGCTAAAAGTCACTAAAATACGTGTCTCTAAAATTGTCTATAGTAATTGTTGTGCAGTTACTGGAACCTCTTTTATAGTTAAAACGAACAGCATTAATCCATAAATATAGATATTTCAACAGATGGAATGAGAATATGGATTCAACAGTTTTAGTTCAAGCTAAGCATCATCCACTAGTTTCTATGCGGCTTCTATGTCTGGTTTGGCAAATATTGTCTACAGTTGAAGTGCAGGACACCAGGATTAAGATATAATATATATCTTATAAAAACTATTTGACTCTGAATCAGGAATTTGTTTTAAAATATGTGATATTTATAATATGTAGTCTTATTTGTATGTATTCTCAATCCTTGGAATGGTTAGCAGCAAGGATTTGCATCTCGTTCTCCACTGCGCTCTATCTTCTGCAACCCTCTTTAGCTCAAAACATGAGGCGCATGAGGCGTGTTCTTGCAGACTTCTTGTTCCATATACTCCCGTCGGGAGCTCCCTCTGGTGAATGTCCCCACAACCATTTCCTTTATTATCCCCTAAAATATGTAGTACGAATATACAATAGCACTTTCAAGTGAAGTGCGACTTTTGATTGACTGCTTAACAGTTACATTTTTTTATAAAAATATTTGAAAAATTTATAATAATTAAGTAATAGATAGATCAAAATAAATCAAACATATTATTTTTATCAATTACTTGAATGAGAACACGTGAAAAGTCGTTCTAACAATCGTCGTCAAGGAAATGAAAACCGTATGCTAGGAAAGATCTCTCTGATCACTCCTTCAAAATGGCGTAATGGTTAGTTAGTATTATTTTATAACTATAAATAGTATTATGGTAAGAAAAAGAAACAAGTTTTTGAAATATTTAAATCACGATATATCAATAAATTTATTTCAGCGTCCTCTTAATATTATGAATCCCGCTGTACATGGGGGTATAATATGGGGATCAAAGTTAAGGCTTTGTTATTCACCACTAGAGTTAGGCTTATCGCCACTACCAGGCAACATGTAACTTTGCATCCTGTGAAGGCTAATCAAATGAAGCTGATCCTCTTGGGAATATTACACACATTATTTCATAAAGTTGCATTAAGATAAATTATTTATTAACTAAACTGACTTTTACTTTATTATAAGTTGGTAAAATTATGTATACACAATTTGAATTAGGTAGCGTTGACGTCAATCGACAAAATGAAGTGGCTCGGTCATTGAACTGTCTAAATTGTCAGGGTCTGCAGCCTGCAGCGTGACACAGGACGGCTCCTAGTGCAGGGAGACAGTCAGAGACCATGCTTAGAGCCAGACGTTATCTCTTGCCTATCTTGGAAGAGTAAAAATTAATATATACATACATACAGATAGTTGGATATATACATATCCAACTATCAAGGTCTCTTAATACTCCTTATTTATTTTTATATCATCATCATTGTTCTATATCCGCTTCTTATGTGGAGCACATAGGTTCCACAGACTACCTCCTAACCAAGCGATCAGCCGCCAGTTTTCGTGCATTCTCTCAAATCAGATCGACGTCTCGTAGTTCTAACGTAAATCGCCGACGGATTGTCAACGGTGGACGATGCCTTTTAAAATAGGCAAGCATGCCTTCCGAAAGCCTATTTTTTATATAATATCTGCAATTACATATTCAAATTTCTGGGCTATTTTTAATTAGTCTGAAATAAATGTAATAGAAAATAGGAACACAAAAGGCAGATTGGTATAAGAACGTATTTTATTATCATCGTCACCACCCCACCCCGTATTATTTCCCTACGTGAATAAAAAAAAAATTCTACGAACTACCACTAAGCCAAGCGATCGGCTGCTAGTTCCCGTATTATTTATAATCCGCAAATCTTTCAGTAATTTTATTTTATCCTAGCGATAAACTGAACTCGTATTTTCATAACTGTAATTCCTGGCATTTCATATTGTATTATCTACTTGTGAATTCAGGTCAAGAAATGGTTGCATGTGCATTTAATCTGATAATATTCTGCCAACGGAAAGAGCTTCCCTTTGGGGTAAACGGATGATGGCTCGTAAACAGGGTTGGTATTCATATTAGATTCTGGAAAATATTTTCATTTAAATATTTGCAATATCTTCGCTCTACACGTAAAATAATCATATTAGTAAAACTAGGTCCAGTTTTAGGTACGCGCAGTAATAAGTTGGCGCAGTTTTAGATATTTCGTTAACTCTCTATTTATGTCGTCTCTTCTGTAAGGAATCTCTTATTTTGACAACTTTCAGGTTTCAGGTTTCAATGCCACAAAATGGCGTTTATTTTCAAAAAAATTTTTAATACAAAAATATAAAAGATTCCACTAACCATGTGGTTATCAGTGATCTGATCTGGTAGGGCTCGATACGTTGAACCCGAATACTTGCAATCAAGTGCGGGACAATAATACCAACCCTCATACCAACCATCATAAAGTCTCTCTGTCTACTCAATACGATTAAATAAATATGACAAAAAAGAGATAAATGATAAGATCCATGCTTGCAATGTTATTCTTCGGGCGTCGGAATCTCTCTCCTCTGCACTCTCCAACTAAGTACACAGTTATTACTATGGTTTAATAATTTTACTAATACCCTCCGCTTTCCCTTATCCGTATCTTATGATGCATAG